>CAOLHI010004292.1:0-126903 GCA_948474755.1 Ctenosaura bakeri | reverse complement strand
ATGGACTGCAGCCTGATTTCTCCACACCACAAACCCATGCCCAATACCCCACCCACACCCCCAAGGAAGGAGATGGGCAAGAGAAGAAGTATAGCACTATCATGCCGACCCACCCCTTTTCCTCTCCTTTCCCTGATGTAGTTTGAACTCGTGGTGCCTGCTTTTCCCATCACACCTTCACCTGCTTCCCACAGACACAGACGCACAGACACACACACATTTTGATATTTGCCATTTTCCCACTTTTTCCACCTAGTGAATATGGAGGAACCAACTGTACATATGGTAGACACGGATGGTATATGAAAAAGGTTATGCAGACTCTTTAACTTAGGCCATTTCTGCACAACAAAGTTCTAGTGCTGTTGTTCCACTTTCAACATCCTGTGGAATTCTGGGGTTTGTAGTTTACTGAGGCCAAAGAGCTCTCTGGCTGAGAATTTGAAATGCCCCTCACTAAACTGCAAATCCCAGGATTCCACAGGATGTTGAAAGTGCAATGATAGCACCATAACAGTGTAGTGCGGAAATGGCCTTAGGCTCATAGGTTAACCAGGTACAGTAGGACCCCCGCACCTGTGGGGGATTGGTTCCAGGCCACTCCCGCCGATACTGAAATCCGCAAATAGTACTGAACACCCTGTCCCGCTGCCTGCCCTGGGCCTGATCGTGGTGGGTGGGAAAACAGCGGGGAGTGCGGGATCCCACGCTCCTTGCTGTTTCCTGCCTGCTCACTGCCACAATTGGACCTGGGGTTGGAGGTGGGAAACAGCAAGGAGCGCAATTCCCACTGTTCTCCTGCTGGCCACTGCCTTGACTGGGCCCGGGGCCAGAGGCAGGAGGTGGGAAAACAGAGAGGAGTGTGATCCTGCAGTTCCCACTGTTTTCTTGCTAGCATTGCCACAATCAGGCCCAGGGCTGGAGGAAGGAGGTGGGAAAACAGCAAGGTGCGCAATCTCCACTGTTTTCCTCCTGGCCACCGCCACAATTGGGCCCAGGGCTGGAGAAAGGAGGTGAGAAAACAGTGAGGAGCGCAATCCCGCGATCCCTGCTGTTTTCCTGCTGGCTGCAGCAGTGATTGGACCCAGGGCCAGAGGAAGGAGGTGAGAAAACAGCAAGGAGCATGGAATCGCGCTCTTTGCCACTTCCTGATGCCAGCCCCCAGCAGATCCCAGCCAACCACAGTTAACTGAATCCACGGATCATGAATCCATGGATATGAGGGTCCTACTGTACTGCTCACTTTTCCCTGAGCCTGCTGGGAATAAGAAAAGCAATAAAAAAGTAGCAATAAAGTGTGGTTCACTATTTGAAAACACAAATAAATAAATATACAAGAAAGCAAATATACAACACTGCAAATAGAAAAAAACTGAAGATGTTTTCCTGTTTTTTGTTGCTGATTTTTAACCCCAATTTTAATTAATGTACTGGTTGTAATTTTTCATGGCTTCAATCCAGTCACAAATCTAGGTCTTCTATGTTCCCGTCCAACACTGACCATTACACCATGCAGTTTGTTATCCTGTATCCACTTCCTTCCCCTTTCTCTCATCTCCCATAAAATGTCAAATTTTACACTGTCAGCTCCTCAGAAGAGAACCTCCCCTCTCCTGCTTTAAAAACTATCACACACACACTGGTGATGCAACAAAGACACTGAAGTGCAGAAGGTGACTAAACAGGTAGTTGTCTCTCAGAAAAAGATATGGGGATGACAATGACTAGCAGATTGAACATGGTAACAGCGTGACTCAAAAGCCAGTGCTGTCTTCAGTTAAGAGCACCTTTGTTCCCAATGTTTGGGAACCTGCATGCAGCACTGGTAAAATTCATTTACAGTAACATGTTCAGAGCTTCAAAAAGTCACTTTTTGGACTACCATTCCCAGAATTCTGCAGCCAACATGGCCAATGAAAGTTGTAATCCCAAAACTACCTTCTCCATGTTCTGTGCTTGTTTCTGTGTAGGGCTGATCTGTATTTGTATAAATCTCAATTGTCATGTCAAAATGAGATTTGTCAAAGGTGAAAATCTTTTTAAAAGGGAGCATCCAAATGACACAAAAATCAAAATAATCTTCTCTTTTTCATCCAACTGCTAGACACAAAGCACTGTTTGGAGCTGTACAGGAAGCTTCATACAGATGTTCCTAAACTATCATTAACAGGTGCCAAACTCAGCAAAGTTTCTAAGCCTTGGTAATCAGGAAGCAGTACACTGTATATATAGTTCTCCCCCACCTTCGTGGGTTTGACTTTTGCGGGTTTGATTATTCGCAGAACCAGCTTGCCTCCTCACTCTCCTGCATGCAGCTGCCAGTGAGATTGCACTGACAGCAGGCAAGAGAGTGAAGACGAAAGAAGATCCCCCCCATGGTCTCCTGCTGCTGCTGTCCACCTGATCATGCAGGTGGGGGTGGCAAGAAAGCAAAGCAGGGAAGATCTTTCTCCGCCAGCTCTCTCCGTGCAGCCCCCACCCGTGTGATCACCATTGCGTGGGTGGGGGAGGTGAGAAAGTGAAGTGGGGAAGATCATCCCCTCATGCTCTCCTGCCGCTGCTGCAGGCACGACTGCAGGCGGGGGGCAAGAAAGTAAAGAGGGGAAGATGTCCCCCCCGCTCTCCTGCACAGCTGCTCATGGTTATTTGTGTTTTTTTTTACTTTCGCAGGGGTTCTGTTTCCCTATCCTCTGCGAATGTGGAGGGCCTACTATACTGATGTATAAGTTGACCTCACATATAAATTGAGGGAATGTTTGGGGTTTGATATACCCCATAGATAAGTCAAGGAAAGCATCTCCTTAGGGGACCCGCTGCCTCTGACAACTGCTGCCAGCACCCCCCCATCAGGCATTCAGAAAGGACTTTCACCATTCTACTCAGAGAAGAGGATGGTTCCTTTTTTGACAAAAGTTAATGTACAGTATTAACTATTATCAGAAGAGGAACTATCCCCTTCTCTGAGCAGAGTGGAAAAAGGCAAGAATTTAGTCCATCCCAGGAGAACATAAAAGCAATTAACCACTCTACTTTCTTGGTGCTCTTTTGAGGAGAAATTCCATCTTCCCACCCAGGCATTCAAAAAGGTCAGAAGTGGCACCCCAATGGAGAGAGTAGAGAGGTCAGTGCTTCTTTCTGGATAATTTTTTTACTAAACGTTTTATACTTATACATGAGTATATACAGTAATACTTCTGCCAAGCACCAAGGACAAAGACAAGTATCAAAGATCCAACAGAGGGAAAATGTATATCCTGTGAGCCCTCTTCTAGTACGCAGTCGCTTCAGCCACAGTCACTTGGGGTGTGTGATTTGTGTAGTGGTTTGAGCATTGAACTACAACTCTGGAGAGCAGGGTTTGAATCCCCACTCAGCCACGGAAACCCACTGGGTGACCTTGGGCAAGTCACACTTTCTCAGCCTCAGAGGAAGACAAAGGTAACCCCCCTCTGAACAAATCTTACCAATAAAGCCCCATATAGGTTCATTTTAGCGTTGCCACAAGTCAGAACCTGCTTGAAGACACACAACAACAATAACAAAACCAGATGAATGTACTTGTACCATCACAAAGCACAAGAAGATTTTTAAAAAGAAAGGATTTACAAGAAAGCTACAAAAATGAAAAAGATCCTAGAATAAAATCCCCTAGCAAACATCCTAAAAGGAAAGGTTTTCCAAAAAGAATTGCTATGACAAATAGGTCTTATAAGATTTCAAAAGAGAAATCAAAGAAAAACCATTCCTCTAGTTCAGAATTCTAAACTAAAGGTAAGAAGATTTAGGACTACTCATTCTCTGATCTTGTATTATATTACTTGTGACATAACTGCCTTTTGTGGATTTGTCCCCCCTCCCCATTTACTGAACACAACAGTGCAAGCCAGTAAACATTTACAGTAAAAATTCCTTTCCACCAGTAGAAACTAATTCTTTGCATAATGATTAAATCCAGCTTCAGTTATACCCATTGAAACCAATGGAAATTAAAGTGTGTAATTAACTTGTCCCATGAATAACATGCCCCGTAACTTGTCTCATAGGACTATTCTAAGCATGACTGGACCCAGGTCACCATCTGTACACATGAGAACAATTAAAATAAAAATTATGGGAAGGTATGAAATGAGCATCCTGTATTTCACAATACTATGTCTTGGTACCACATGATGGCCTCTTCAGCTCCAGAAGTTTTACTCCCAACCTTTAAACTATACTCCATCTCCCGTAATTGGGCTAGCATCTTAATCACTAAGCCAATCCTCTTTTTCCTCCCAGTGTTTCTCCTCAGCAGTTCAGGAAAAGAGGCAGCTCTTGAGCTCTGCAGTGAAGCAATTTCCTTTCTTTATTAAAGATTATTTTAAGTTCCCAGTCCCCTCCTTCTTCCTCACATCCCTTCCATTTCCCTGCCCATGTCCCCTCCCCACAATAACTGGAAATGTTTAGATCAAATGCTATTTGAAGCTCAGATTTGAAAGGCCACTCAACAGGGATGCTGGCACAAACATGAACATGAGTACAACAGTTGCTACAGGTTTGTGCTTGCAGTAAGAGGAACCAAGTTGGTCTAGCTTCAGTCAGTCTTAGGTACTGGGACACAATGCAGTCATCAAGAAGGCATAGCCCTGTTTGTCAAAATTCAGGGTTGGTGTGTGATAATTTAAAAATAAAATGAAATAAAAATGTTATCTGACACTTCAGCTAGAAGATGCAGTGCAGCTAAAACCATAACAAGATTACATTTTTAAAACTGTTACATGCATACCATAAGGCCAGTAGCTCAGTGGTAGGCTGCACTGTCACTATAAGTCAGTCTTGCGTATATACTATTTCCTCCCCTAGATAGATCACAGCCACCTAATTCAATCCTAAACTCTACTGCCATGCTGATGCACAAATAGGATTCTCAGGAAAAATAAGGAAGAGGGCTCCTGTAGTTCTACTACTTGTGTAGAAGAGGGGGTTTCAGCAAGGGTTGCTTCTCATGCAATTAATGCCTGCTGAAATCCTTCCTTCTAACACAACCTTTAAAAGTACAGGAATCCTATCTTTTATTTCACTTTGCAATCCTATACCCAAATGGAGATGTCATATAAGTGATTTTGTCCACTCATTTCATTTCTCATGGATAATTAGAGATACATATTCAGCTTGCCTTTCATTAGGGAAAGCCAGAGAACATGCATATGCTTCTTAAATCTCTGGATATAGCAGAACCCAGTAATCCTGCAACCTTTATTGTTCAACTCCCTGCCTGCTTGCTGGGTGACACTTAGAACCAGGATTGCCTTCAGCATGTCAGGATAGAAGGATGGGCTAATGAAAACCAATAAGTGTTCCACTAAGCAATGGAGGAAAAGAAAGGAAGAGGAAGTACCAGAGTTCATGGTTAGGAAGATCGTGAACGTGATTTCTGCATGCAGTGTTTATGTCTGAGTCATGGGAAACTCACAAAGAACAGCATTTTTAACTTTTTTTATAACATCCCGGAAGAAGTAAAGAAGTTTGCTTCAGTTTTGGGAAGCACATGTTTCTTTTCCCAGCATATTTGCAATCTGCAAGTAAGATTGCAAATATGTGCATTAGATTGATTTCTGTTACATGTTCCACACCACCTTCATATCACTTAAATCTAGAAGATGGTAGGAAAGTTGGAGCTAGCTAGCTTGCCTGCTTGCTTGCTGTCTCTCTTTCTCTGAAACAGTTTAAACCTGCTTACAACTATAACAGGGCACAGTACCTGGTGTGAAAGATAACCCCCCTTTTTAAAATTCTGGCACTAAGACATGATGTGCTGTCACTTCCTCGGTAATTGTATTTGGGAATGGATGACTGTTGCAGTGACACTGGACAGACAAAAAAAAAAGGCTGCCCCTGGATGTACATGAAGAGAACCATGACTTCTCCCTCCCCATTCCCATGACTTATGTGGAAATGGAAGCACTTTCTGATGCAGTGCCACTTCCTGGATGTTTTAAGAAGAATTTCTATCTTTCCTGGCAATTGCTACAGCCTTTTTTAGCAGCTTTAATCAGTAAAAGGTCAAGGAGAAAAATCAGTGTCCTCAGGCCATCTTGCAACTCCTAATCTTCAACATTAAATCTCTCTTTAAAACCAACTCAGAAAGGGGCAGGACAAAATCCATCCCTAGAAAGAAGAGGTTCAAAGAAGTGACATCAAGGATGAACATGTAGCCCAAAACAAGACAAAGCTCCCTTCTGAGCCCCCCGAAGTAGAACAAAAAGTTGGGGAACTATGCTAGTCAATCATTACATTTAAGAAATAGGTACTGGATGCTGCTATCTCAGAAATCTTCATTTCTAGTTAAGCTACAATATACTCGTTTCTGCTGCACAGGGCTTAGCTATTACTAACAGGGCTTCAAGGTATTTTCTGCCTTCACAATTTTATTCTTTAGCTACTCAATCCTTGCTGCTAAGTTGTGGTGTGTAAATGATTGTTTGTTCCAGTAATGCCATAAAAGCGATTCCAAGTGTCTCGCTGGAATACAGCTGAGCTTCAAAGTGGCAATGAGATTATTTCTTTTTCTCTGGTTGGCCGGCGGCTGTGACTGATGAAGTCAGCCTTCACAAAAGGACTGCGGCAAGCCAAAGTCCAGTGATGAAGCTGACAATAGCCAGTGCCCCCCTCCACACCATCCCCCTTCCTTTTGGGGCAAGCCACTCACTCAAATAGAAAGGTCAGAGCAGAAGAATATGAGCAGAGCAGCATGCTGCCTATGGTGTGCCTCTCATACATCTTCAAGGCAAGGTGTCACCAGCACAACAATGTACACTTGGATACTCGTAGTGAAGTTGAATGGGGATGGAAAAGTCTTTCAGGAAGACAGAGGTGCTCTTAGTTTTTCATGGCAAATTTTATATCAAGCACAAAATAAAATGGGCAAAGCACCCCTCAGGTTAACAAAGAAGATCAAGCAACAACAGACTGTTCAGAAGACAGTATTCATTATCTTCTTCAGATGTTGGGATAGGTAGATCAGTGAAAGGAGGCAGGGGAAGAGGGGCACACAGTGAGAGCAGTAGGATCACTATATGATTTTCAAAATCCTTCCAACTACCTTTGAATCCATGAGCTTCACTGTCCAATGATCCATTCTTCCAAAGGTTGCTGATGAATTTGCCAGATCCCATGTTTCTTTCCAACTGTTCTGAGTCTCCTGCATCTGATCTCAAAGAATGGAACAGAGACAGCTGGAAGAGAGAAACCAGAGTGGCATAGTCCAGCAGCAACCCTTGGAAGAATAAACAATAAAAGCCTTGTGAGAGGTACCATTCTCTCATGCATCCTCTATTCCCCTGCTCTTCCCCTCCCTTTTATTACTTCTAATGCAGTCCTGTGATAATCTCACTGCAACTATCTCCATTAAACACAGATTACCAGGAATGGAACCCTTTCTTCCACCCCAAGCCATAAATTGAACACATCATGTTGAAAAACAGTAGCAGCTTTTCTACACCACAGGATGGCACAGGTAAAAAAATTACCTGCCCACAGGATCAAGTGAGTTGGGAATGGCTCGGGATTAGTGTTATACTCAAAGAGGGGAGGGGGAAGAAATGCAAATATAGCACAATACAGATTAGATGGGAACAGCTGCCCATTTCCCTTTAAAAATGGGTAGATGTGTCTTCTCCCACATACACAGTGATAACCAGACAATTGTTTGATTCATTGGCCCTCAAAGATATCATCTCACAGCCTGACAGGCTATATGCCAGTATCATGTTGCCACTTTTTACACATGGCTTGTTCAGGAAAACTTCTCACATATTTATGGCACATCCGAAGGGGCTGTGTGTTGTGCCAAGTGTCCCTGTTGCCAATGAAGTAAATGCTGGCCATGCCTCCCAGTAGTCCCACATTCAGGGCTGAAACAACATACACATATAAAGCAATTCTAAATGAGAAGCACCCTCCGCCCAGAGGGGATCCATGCATGTTCAGCAGTACATGTAAAATGGCACTTCTCATGTTCATCAAAAGCATGGCCAATGGGAGAGATGGCAGAGAGCTGTGTGGCAGGAGCTGAGCTAGCCCATGCTGCCTCAACCCTTCTCACACAGTACTATAATGTATAAGGAAATTTTGTCTGAATTCAATATACTGCCTGATTCACCAGGGTACAGCTATATTTAACAAGGAATGGTGGCATTTGAAGCAGCAAAAAATATAGTAGGGTAACAGTTAGGGGTTGCACTGGATGGCCCTTCTAGTCCCTTCTAACTCTATAATTCCAAAAGAACAACAACAAAAGTAGGATTGAGACTATTTTTGAAGGACATTTTCTTCCTCCCTGAAATCCCATTTTAACCCTCAGGCTTTTCATAAGCAAAATTTTGATGTAACATTACCCTCAAAATTCATTGTTGTGTGCCTTCAAGTCATTTTCAACTTATGGTGACCCTAAAGTGAAACTATCACAGAGTTTTCCAGAGGCTGAGAGTATGTGACATACCAAAGGTCACCCTGTGGGTTCCCCTGACTGAGCAGGGAAGTGGCTATTGCATTTCCAGGACTGTAGTCCAACTCTCAAACCATTACACCATGCTGACCCTCACACCCTCAATATTATGGAAGCCAAATTACGTGTTTTCAAGTCTGTATCCTCAAAGAAAAGAAAAAAAATCTGCTCTAGATTTTTTGAAAGGCAATTAACCAAATTGGAAAAGTGTTTTATTGGTGGGGACAGGGAAGGACTATCTTGTTCACTGATGGAACTGCTCATATCTGCAGATTTGGAAGTGAGGTGACTGTCTTCTCCCTACAGCCTGCCACAGACTAGTTTGGGGACCTTCTGGATTTTGGAGAGTATGGGAAGTGGCTATTGGGTGGTGGTGAAAAGGAATGAATAGGACAAGTTTTATCCCCAAGCAGAAATCTGTTTCTAGGACACTATCTAGCTCCAAAAGAATATTAATGACAAAGAACCATGTAGTTCTAGAGTGGAGTTTCAGATGAGTGTCACACAATATTGCACTTCGGTAGTTTGAAGGAGAAGGAAGGAAAGTTCCCAGACACAAGCAGAGTCAAATAAAAGGAATATTCAAACACAGTTGATGAAAGATGGAGCTGAAAATGCCTGAGCTTTGCCTTAGGGTAATCAATAATGTTAAAGCCCAAAGCCATCACAGCTGCACAGTGGTATCAGCTTTTACATTCTGGGAACTTATTCCTAAAGTAAGTAAAAGAAAAAAACAGCCAACTTAATCAGTACTTTGTATCACAGGGAGGATTCCAAACCACAAGGCCTCTCTTGCATTATTATAGTTATTTTACTTCTCCTACACCCAGACGAAAGGCCTGGAAAAATCCAAATCTGATGTACCTGAAGTGTCACAAGTCTGCTTGTCTCCTGGTGAGAATGTTGGAGGTACGCTGTGTCTGTAGACTACATGTGGCTTTTTGTGCTCCTCTTCATACTCTTGCTGGTCAGGTGATATGAGTGGCTCTACGAAATACTCTCCATCGTGAGACCTGAATGTGCCTAGCTGAGAAGGAATGAGAAAAACATCATAAAACTTTTAGTGGAGCTACAATAAAGACAGAAGAGAGAAACTACAATATCAGTTTCTCAGTTTTCTGCTGAGAACACAAAATCCACATAAAAAGCTATGCTTGTACTACAGAATTATTTAATTTTGTGTTTTTGGAACACAGGAAGTTTGCTTTGCCTCTTTCTTTTTTGGCAGCTCCTCTTTCTAAGCACATACCACATCTTATACTGTAGCACAGGGGTGGAAATCATGTAGCTCTTCAGATGTTATTGGACTGCACCTCCCAGCATTCCTCACCATAAGCTATGCTGGCTAGGAAAGATGGGAAGTGCAGTCCAACAACATTAGGTGGTCCATTTGAGTTTGATCCCTGTTTAAATGCATATTATGTCAAGTGTTTAAAAAACACCTGACTTTGCCTCTGCATACTGCATGAAATGGCCTTGCAACTTCTTAGATAGCATGAGGAAGCGTATTATTTATCTTCCATCACTCTCTGAATTCTTGATGGACTTTTCAAACCAAACAATAATAAACCATCTCTTGAAGAATTACTACCCAGTTGCTAGGCCAAAGGGGTACAATCAACTTAGCAAGCAAAAAAGGGGGAATTCTCAGGTGTTATGCTTTTATTCTTTCCACAGCAAGCCTCACCCATAATCTGTATCTGAAATTATTGAGAAGCAGATATACTTCACGGAGGGGCATAATAATTACCATAGTAACCAAAAACTTGCAGAATAGGGGCACTGGTCAATGTGTTGAGACGGCCTTCCTAAAGGAGAAATTCTCACTTCAGAAGATGCACGTTCCTCTCCAGGAAGTAATTCTGCATCTCACAGATAAATGCTTGGGAACTATAGAGACTGGCCAGAGATTGCAAAACAGCTGTTTCTAAAGGCACTTGCTTTGAGAAACACAAACCCTTGTGGAAATTTTCACATAACAAACCTGCTCTTTTCTTCTCCTGCCCTCCCCCATCCATGTCCTTTCCTATAGTAAGCATGGAGGAAAGACCTCTTTTTTGACATTTCTTCTCCTTTCCGCCTTAAGCCTCCAGCAGCCAAAGGACTGGAGAGTTCCTTAAGGTCGATCTCAGTAGGAAGGCCACATGCCTAAGCTGGGGCAAGGCTTCCTCTGTTAGGAAGTGGGTGTGAATACTTCTTCCCCTCCTCCTCTGAGCAGCCCTGCCTGTGATGCTTGCCTAGAGGGCTGGAATAACATACTCCCACCCCCCTGCTGCTTCTCTCTACAGAACCTTGGGCGGGTATCAGTCCTCCCTCCTCCTCCTTTGCCTCCACCTCTGCCTCCGCCCACCAAACAGCAGAACATCACAACAACAACAAGCACTGAAGGTTACTATAACTGCTGCGCAAGCAGCACCTTGGAGGAAGAAAAGATGGTTTGGGGGAGGTGGAAGAAGTGGGCTTTCTGTCACTGCACTCTCCTCTTTTGTTGTGCTACCTGTAGGGCACTACCAGTGGGAATCCCAACAACAGCTCAGTTTTGCCTCGCTGGTAAGTATTGGCTAAATTTAGCTTCTTGCATCTCTGCCTCTGGAACAGAAGGGATCATTAGCGGGTAAGGGGTAGAGAAGAGGCATTCTTCTTTTCCTCTCAGCTCCATTTTCAGAAGAGATCTTGCATATGCACAGCAGAAAGCAAAACCCCACATCTTTGCTTCACGTGCTGTTCAGTCAGAACTGAAAGCTACTGAACTGTCAGTTTAGGAGAGTTAAAGCTCTCTTCCAATTCCCAAAAAGTGGGGGAGGGAGGGGCACTCCCCAAACTGTAAAGTGACAACTCAACAGAGGTTCAGTAACTTTCAGTACTTTGGTACTTTGAAGGCTTCCCCCAAAGAAGTACTAGGGCTGAAATAACATTCTCTTTTTGCCATATTGGAATTTGCCATATTGCTTCATTGGAAGCGGGGAGGGGTGGCTTTCTTGTAAATAAGCAGAGTAGCCTGATCTTTCTGCACTTTTGAAACCCAACCCCTTGGGAGTGGAAGTGGGCCCCACTGGTGTGAAAGTCCACTTAGGATGCAGAGTTGAGTGTCGGCCAGGGCAAGAAGAGAATTTTTCCTCCAAAGCCAACTTTCCATCCCTGGAGGGAGCAAGGAGGAAGCAAAGCAACAGTGTGGTTTCTATTTGACTCCCTCCACCTTAAACGGCTCTCATACTTCAAAGCACCACCCTTGCTTGGGGTTTTGACTAAAAACCCTCCTCTCCAGTCCACCCATCTCCCCCCCTTCCAAAAAGCCGCCTGGGGTAACCCCACCTCCTTGCTTCCGCTCCCACTGCACAGCCAGCCTCCCGTCAGAGTACCCCTGTTAAGAGTCTCCTCAGGCGCTGCCCTTGTGTGAAGAAAAGAGTACCTGGCTCTAATGACCTTTGGAGGAAAATAGTGAATTTGTTAATTACTGCCCCCCCGTCTTCCCCCTTCCCCTCCTTTCCCATCAATCAAAGCGAGCCCTCCTGAAAAGCAAAGCCTTTGATTCTTGATCTATTGCTTTTGTCATGGACTTCAATTATGATTCCCTAACTTTGGCTGTGAAGGAGATAGGAGTAGTTTACTTTCGTTTCATCCAGTGCTTTGAAAATTTTCCAAAAAGACCAGAGAGGTTTGAAGTATATAGCTCTGATAGCCATCAGCACAAAACAACTTTTAAGAGAGATAATTGTTTTGTTTTCAAACCTTTACTTCAATATGCTCCCCCACTTCCCCCCATGAAGAAAGACATACTAAACTATGAGAAGGATGTTTGTGTCATGTGATTCCAGATATCCCAAGGAGGTTCAACTTCAAGAGTTGAGGATTTAAAAAAAAAAAAAAAGATAGAAGGGTTTTTACTATAGAAGCAAAACTGTGAATCCAGTGAAGAATAAGATAAGCACTTACCATCCCAGAACAGAGGCTGATGACTGCCATGTGTTGGGGATCCGTATTGACATGTCCTTTATAAAAACAGTGCTTAATATCACTTTGCTCCTTAGTGTAAAAGTTTGATTGGTTAACTTCAGGTTCTCCAAGGAAGCTGACAGTGAAAAGAGGGGCGATAAATTCCGAATGGGCTGTAAGGTTGAAAAAGAAGTGCTGCCCAAAGGCTGTGAGCTTGTAGTGTGCTTGGGTGGTACTAGAAAAGGAGGAGGAGGAGGAGGAGGAGGAGGTAGCATCCGGGCCCCAGGGCTCAGTGTCCAAATGAAGGCTCCGCTTCTTCCTTTGAAAGTGGACTGTGGTAGGGAAGGGTTCTCCAAACTCGTTCACCCTGGTCGGTGTCACTATCTCGTAGTCGCTCAGCGTCTCCAGCAGTTTAGCTGTTAAGAGTTAACATACATCCCTGTGAATAGATACGCATGTGTGCAAACTATCTGATATTATTTCATACCGGGAGACCACAACAAGCAAAGGAACCAGCACTTCCAACCATCATGTCACCTTCACCAACCGCTTGGGAAAGATCCTAGCTCTTCGTAGGAACAACAGGCTAGATGTCTTTCTCCAGTGCACTGCTCATCTGCCTCCCTTGCTTTCCTAGAACCGTAATATGCTTATAAAACAAGTGTTCTGTATACTGTGATTGAGATAAGCTGACCATTTAGACATCGGTGCAGAAACTTCTTGTAAAAAAAAATGCAGAATAACTTTTTTGCTCTTATGTAACCAAGGCTAAGCACAGCAAGAGGCACATATTGTGCACCCAGTAGCTATTCTAGGACAGAACTCAAACTCAGGAGGGACTGCAAATACAGCTTAGCAATCCTTACAGTAACATACCTAGCTGTGACACCACTAAGGTAATAAGGCTTATCTCCTATAAAGCTATAATGCCCGAGGAACAGCAAAGACCCAAACCGCATTAAATAGCATCTCAACACCACAGTAACCCCAAGGGTAAGATTTCCTTTTTTTTTTTTCCCCAGGGGGTTTGTATATCACCATATTGCTAATACTTTTAAACAGTGCCTTCTGGCCAAGATGTAAAAGTTTCCTCTTTTTTTTTTAAGTCAAGAGATTTGCCCTCTTCCATGTGAAAGGCCAGTTCCAGGTAAAAAACAGCAGCGTCCGGCAGAGGCACAACAACACATGGCACAAGTTTGGGAAAGGTTGCTTTTCCTTTGGTCGTCTGGGAAGCTGGTCTCCAGCCTCCCTGCCCCGCAGAGCCACCGGGAGCTCCATAGCGGGGCTCCCGACGTTTCGAAACCTTAAGCAATACACTGGGAGGCGGAGCTGCCAGGAGTCTTGGGCCATTTCCGCACTAGGCTGTTATAGCGCGATGATTCCACTTTCAACATCCTCTGGAATCCTGGGGTTTGCAGTTTCGGGAGGGGCCGGCTGGCCCCTCCCGAAACTGCAAACCCCGGGATTCCAGAGGATGTTGAAAGTGGAATCATCGCGCTATAACAGCCTAGTGCGGAAATGGCCTTGGAGAAGCTGGAGGCGAACGCGTTCTGCGCCTTTGCCATTTTCCTCCCCGGCGGCACCGTATTAAAAGCGGAGAGGAAGAAGTGACCGGCCGACCTCTCGGGCAAAGACATGCCAAACTTTAAAAAGAAAATAATAAAAATAATAATAATAAAAAAAATCCTGGGCGCCGGTGGAGCCGCTTCCGCGGCCAGCCTCTTACCTCGCCTCGGCTGGAACTCCTGCTTGCCTGCGGCTGCACCGGCTACCTCCAAGAAGTCCTGTAGGAAGAGCGTGCTTAATCCCACCGCCCATAACACAAGCTGCATGGTGGTTTGTGCCGCTTCGTTGCAGCGATCAGCCTTTCCGCCCCCCCTTTTGGCAACCACCGGGGGAAAAAAAAAAGTGGTTCTTCCCTTCTTTCGCCTTCTTGTTAAGGGGGGGGGGATCCGGAGAGGGGAGGGGAGAGGAGTCGGAGCCAAAACTTCAGAGAGCTTGTTCCTTCCCGGCTTGGCCCCCTCCTCCTCCTCCTCCTCCTTTTTCTTCCTCCTCCTCTCCTCCCACACCTTCCCCTCCTCCTCCTCCCCCCTCCTCCTCCTCCTCCCACAAGTTCACTTTTATTCAACGTGAGGATCCCTCGCATCCAATGCGCTTGTCCCGGGTTCGGCGATCGCGACAACTGTCCGCTCCGGAGAGTCGATCGGGAGGAGGCGAACGAGGCGAGCGCGGAGGATCGGGGGCGCCCGCATAGTGCAACAGCCGGGTAGACACTTTTTGGTGGACTGCCTCTCCCCCCCCCCTCCACGCTCGGCGCCCGTGCCCGCTTCCCCCGTCCGGTTTGCCCGCTGGACTCCCGAGGGCTTGGGAACTCGTTTAGGATACCGGAGGAGGGGCGGGATCGCGGGGATCCGCTGCGCCCGAGAGCCCGCCTCTCTCGAAGGAGGGGAGAAAGGGCTGGAGAGGGAGAGAAAAGGAACCGCTGGTGTGCCGGAGGGCGGCAGTCCCCTCCTGGTCGAGGGTGTCACACTTTTTTGCGCCACGGAGGCCTTTCTGATCTGTGGCTGTTATTATTATCCCCCCCCCCAATAAAGCGATCTGTCGTGTAGGGTCGACTCTATAATCCCAAAGGCCTCGCAGCTTTCGGAGGAGAAACTTGAACGCCCGGAATGTGTCTTCTCTTTGAAAACTTTTTTTTCCCCTTGAACAGGGATCGGAGAGGGAGAGAAATCCAGCAGCCGGAACGGGCTATCAAGTGGCACAGAATATAGGCCATTTCCGCACTAGCCTGTTATAGCGCGATGATTCCACTTTCAACCTCCTCTGGAATCCTGGGGTTTGCAGTTTCGGGAGGGGCCGGTGCGGAAATGGCCATAGTCAAGTCCGCCAAAAGTGGTGTGTGAGTGGTTTCGTCTTTGGTGATTTCCGCACTTGACTGTTACACTGCTATTATTCCACTTTCAACATCCTATGAAATCCTGGCGTTTGCAGTTTAGGGAGGGTCCTTTGAGGTTGCATTTTATTTCATCTATGCCTTTGAGGAACTGCAAGCGCCAGGATTCCATAGGATGCTGAAAGTGGAATTATAGCACTTTAACAGTCTAGTGCGGAAATGGCCTTGGTGCCATTTCACTCTCTGAAAATCCAAACTGCCCGCTCGATTTTTGCACTCAGTCTGATCTGTGCTTCTCCAAATGAGAAGCGACTTCGAGCCTTTGGGAGCCAGAAGGGCAGCAGCTAGCAAAGTTAGCACGTATTTATCCTTCCCCTGGATTAAGAGTTAATCTGGAACGATCAAACACTTTATTAATACTTTTTGGAGTGTGGAAACCTTTTGTCGGTTTTTTTCCCTATGCCTAAAGAAGGAGAAACAAAAAAGAAAAAGCTCTTACACTTACACACAGACGACTTTGTCGTTCTTTTTACTTGGGTTGGACAAGAAGAAAAGCAAAGCCAAACCATTGACTTTCCCACATCAGTGAGAAACCCTTTTGAAGTAGTCAGTGAGCCCTCCTGCGAAGTGCAGGCTTTTTTATTTAGGCTAATTCTGGTGAAAGGTGAACAGTATTTAAACCCAATTGAATTTATTGGGATTTATTTTTGAGTATGCATGGACAGAATTGGGATAGGTGCCACAAATCAGTGCTGCCAAAGATTCCAACTAGGGAAGTCTGAATGATCCAAATAAGATGCCTACCATTCTGGGACTGGAGATAGGGGGCTGATACTCTGAAGTTCCCCAGAGATCATCCAAAGCACAGTAACAGATGGAGAGGAAGAAGAGGCAGAAAGAAAGAAAAAGAGAGCCATCACCCCTGTATATCTCAAGGAATTCTGTGCTTGCTCTGAGGTGTCAGGCCATTTCCACACTACACTGTTATAGCACTATTATTCCACTTTCAACATCCTATGGAATCATGGGGTTTGCAGTTTAGGGAGGGGCATTAGGCTCAGGATTCCCAAAACCCCAGGATTCCATAGGATGTTGAAAATGGAGTAATAGCACTACAACAACATGACCTCAGTTTCTAGAGAGTACCCACAAAAATTCAGCAACAGTTCCTCCTGGTACTAAATAGAAAAGACTAATCATATCTAGCAGAGCCAGCGTGGTGATGTATAGGTTTGAGCATTGGACAAAGCTCTGGAGACCAGGGTTCAAATCTCTCCCTGCTCAGCCATGGAAACCCATGGAAACTGGGTGACCTTGGGCAAGTTGCACGCTCTCATCCTCAGATGAGGGCAAAAGCAAAAGTTTCTGAAGAAATCTGGTCAAGAAAACCTCATGTTAGGAATGCCTTAAGGTTGCCATAAGTTGGAAACAACTTGAAGGAACACAACAATCACATCTGGCTCCAGGCTGGAATATTATGATGTGGTCACTATAATCCTCACAGAATAGAATGTACTGCTGAATTAAAGTTACGCATGAGTACTTGGAAGTAACTTAGCACAAATAAAGAACTGCTTGTTGTTACTTCTTTTCAGTAATGAAAGCAGAACTCTGTTTTAGTTCCTTCTGTAGCAGAGGTGAGCATTGTGTTGCTTTCCAGATCAGTCAGTACTGTTCACAGTAGTGGTCCCTAGACCGGTGTGGATCCCTGAGCCACAGGCTGTAGTCCCTGCTGACTTTCCAGGAAATAAACAATTGCAACAAAGGGCACCAATACAGTACAGGTCCCTAGCACACTGAAAAAAGTGATTGCCTGTCTCCGACATCAGATAGATTCCTAGCAACCCTAATACAACCAAGGGTGAAGCAAGCTGGGAGTTGCAGTCCATCAAAATCTAGAGGGCTACACAATTACCACCTTGTTTTATATTTACAGCATGTTTTTGGCCTCACTATTTTGGTGTTACTTAAAATATATTATTTATTTGTTGCAGTTATAATAACACTAGTTACTTTTGGGGCCTCATACAAAATTACTGGTACTTTTTAAACTAACCTGTTGAACTCTGAGAGTGCACCCATGTAATTTGGAATTCTAGCAGATTTAGTAGCTATTTTATCTTCATCTAGTCGGCATAATTTGAGGACAGAATTGAACTATAAGCTCATCTGAAATCAAGGGGTCTTGAATATTATTTTAACTTTGGCTGGCTCATGTCTACAGTTTTCTTTCCCACTGTATATCCCAAGATTAGAAAGGAGAGGCAGTACTATCTGTTATCTTCACAAACTGTCCTGTGTGATGGGTTAAACTGAATGAGACTCACCAGAAACCATTCTGTGAACTTCTGTTTAACCACATTTACAGGTTGCTGACCTCTTCTGTTTGAAACCATCAGTGTCACATTATATCAAAAACCAATTGCAAATATTGGGCATAATCAACTAGGAATCCCTTTTCAGTTTCCTGAGGGCACTAGAGGATAGGGTATCCCACATGATTCAGCTAGGGCCAGCTTGTACCTTTCATCACTCCATACATTAACTGAATGCCTGGAAACAGCTAATACTTTAAAATCACATTTATTTCAGTAGGAGAGCGCAGTACAATTTGGCTCTTCTTTCTTCAAAAATAAACCCAATTGATTTAAATGCAGCTTGCTTCTGGGTTAAAGCTTTGGACTGTAGTAATTTAAACATGTCTAATTTTAACAAGATTAGGGCCACTATATAAATAATTTCTGGGCTTTATGATATTATCAGAAATGTTTCAACAATTGTTTTGCTTTTTCTCCCCTTGGAAAGGCAAACTCTTGAATCATATTGATATCTTTTACTTATAAAAAGTAGTAATAATTTAGTAAGACTTCTTTGTCATTTTCGCTTCTCAGTGCTTGCCCAATTCATACGGGGAAATTCATATGGGGAAAATACTGACAAAAAAAAGCACAAAACTCAAATATAACAGGATGGATAACCATGGGAGAATAACATCAATTCTCCCTCCTTTCCACATGTCCAGTCCCAATAACTCATCAAATCATAGAGTTGGAAGAGACCACAATGGCCACTAAGTCCAAGGCCATTTCTGCACTACACTGTTATAGTGCTATTATTCCACTTTCAACATCCTGTGGAATTCTGGGGTTTGTAGTTTCCTGAGGCCCAAGAGCTCTCTGGCTGAGAATTCTAAAAGCCTCTCCTTAAACTGCAAACCCCAGAATTCCATAGGATGTTGAAAGTGGAATAATAGCACTATAACAGTGTAGTGCGGAAAGGCCCCAAATCTCTGCCATGCAGGAACACACACTCAAAACATCCCAGCAAATGACCATCCAGCCTTTGTTCAAATACCTCCAAAGAAGGAGACTCCACCGCATTCCAAGACAACTGTTCTCGGCATAAAATATTTGGCTGTATCAGCCAGAACTGTTATAGTTAATCCTCTGCATTCTCAGTTTCTCAGTAAGTATTAAAATGTCCCACCCTCCTGCTCTTGCCAGTGGTTTGCTTGCTTGCTTTTTCATTTGTTATTCTTTGTCAGTCAGTGCAAACTCTCGCTAAGGATTGCATCTATCCTCCCTCCTCCTCCTCCTTGGTGATAACCACAACTTCACACCTTCCTGATCCTGGAACATAGAGTGGAAGATGAAGAACATGGGAACAGCAGCTCTAGGGTTTACTTCTGTCACTATTGTGGCTTCACTCTCCTGCCTACTTATTTTCCTCCAGAAAATTAGACAGCAAAAGTAAGGAATAGAAGTTCCGGCAGGGGTGGGGGAGGCTTTGAAGCCAAAGCAGCAGTGATGGAGAAGAGGTGCCAGTGACCACTACTTGCACCCGTAGTATAGTAGAGCAAGCACTTGCTCTCTCTATTTGTTCACTACAGTCAGCTCTCCACATTTGTGGGTTTCACTTTCACAGATTTTATTATTTGGAAGTTTCTTTAACCCTTTCCCTCCTCCACTTCAAGTGCTTCTTTTCTGGGGGAACTTTTCCTCTTGGTGGTGCCAACCAGGCTACATAGCCCTTTAAAATCCCACCCCTGGTCCTCCTCCTCCACTAGCCGGTGCCTGACCAGCTAGGGACACCTTGCAGCCTGATTTATCAGCACCACAAACGCTCCCCACACACCTAAGGAAGAGATGGGCAAGAGAGGAAGTAAGGGCTACCACGTTGACCCACACCCTTTCTCCCTTCTTTCCCTGACCTGGTTTAGTACCTGGGTGCCAGCCCTCTCCACCACGCCTTGGACCCCCTCCCACAGACACATGCACACATTTTGGTATTTATGATTTTTCCACTTTTTTGGGGGTTCTGTACCTCAACCCTAACAAATGTGGAGTACCAACTGTACTTCCTTTCTCCCTCCTACTGCTCTCAGCTCCAAACCAAATGAAGCAAGGTTGTTTGCTTCTTGAGTGCCTGGGTCTTCAGCACCAGGTTGGTTGGAAGGGGAATTGGATAACTGAGGGAATTGTGATTGTCAAAACACAGGCAATTCACCTACTTATCCCTTTCTCCTCTCACTGAGCCTTCTCTGAAATCTCATTGAGGAAGGTGATGAGCTTACCTAGGAGAGCCAATTGTTGGGAGGATTATTCTTTCTTTGGCCATTTCCGCACTGCACTCTTATAGCGTGATTATTCCACTTTCAACGTCCTATGGAATCCTGGAGTTTGCAGTTTAAGGAGGGGCCAGTCAGCCTCTCCTTAAACTGCAAACCCCAGGATTCCATAGGATGTTGAAAGTGGAATAATCACGCTATAAGAGTGTAGTGCGGACATGGCCTTTGACTTTGGTGGTGGCAGCAGTAGGAGTGAGAGACTACATGACTTCTCATTCTGGTTTTCATCTGTGAAATGATGGAGCATATATACTTCCCTGACTAAAGTACAAGAACAATTAAAAGAAAGGTTTTACCTTCAATTTAAAAGGGCTAGGATAGAATTTTACACTAGCCTATGCTCTTTTAATATTTATAGGGAGCTTGTGGTGTCAATACAGAAAAAGCAGGGCTTGGAAAGTCAAATTTGAAAATTCAGGTGATAGACTTAACTATTAAATTAATTCATGGCTGCAAACACTAATAACTAACAATCGTTTAATTAGTTGTTTTATCATGAACTGACTTGTTGAACATTATATTAGTGTTTGGCTAGGGCAAACACTTTACAGAGAATGGCATGGAAGTTGTCATTGTTGACTGTAAGGGAGTACATTTTGTTATCTTCTCCTTCAAAAAGTCCGTTTCGCCCTTTTTAAAGTTGTGGTGTTCTAACCTAGAGTTTTCTCCACAATTACTACAAGGCCCATAATCGGATTATTTACTAGGAATGATGAGAGGTCAATATATCTGGAAACTGTCAAGTTTGGAAAATCTGTCCCAAAGCACAGGATCTCATCTTCTAATATCTTCAATTCAATTTGTCACTCGTTTGCATATAGGTCCATGGGTAGCTGCTTTTCAGGCCTAAACAGCCTGACATTCTGAAAGGGCCCTGTCTGCTTGAGGGCCATGGTTTCCTGCTAAGCAGACAAATCATTCTCCATCTCCCATCCATTCCAAGACTCAGTTTTTCTTCTTCTTCTCAACCTCAGGTCATCTTCTGCTCTGCAAACTCAACCACTCTGCTCTGACCTGGACTCTGAAAAGTTCACTCTCCCTCTCCCTGCTCCATCTTTCCAAAGCAATCACACACATTAGCCTGCTAACAGCAGAACCATGTAATGTATTTCCTCCCACTCAAATATTCTTTTTTCCTGAGGCAGCAAGCCTCCCTGTATTCTTGAATGAGACAGAAAGAGTACCACCCACCCGTCTAATGAAGTCTGAAGGACTCCGGTGACATACTTCACTAAAGCATATTTTTTAACTTCAGCGGTAATTGGGGAATCTAGTGAGTTGGGTGTAATCACTAGAAAAATCTAGCAAATTGACAATTTAATGAGGTAATTAGCAAGTCGATTCCAAACTCTGAGAGAAACATTTAACACTAGAGTTCTGTACTTGCAATATTAATTTCTACTGTCCAGTCTACTACATGAAGCTTCTCATTCTGTCGCTTGTATAGACCAGCCCTCTCAGTCTAAAAAAAAGATTATAGTATGCTCATGCCTATATATGTAAGACATAACTATGAAATGTTTCACCCACAATCCCAAATACAGTCCATTAAGAGTTCTATGTGAATTCAGAGAGCATATACAGTTACAGACTGTCTCTTCTCATAGCCAGGAACCGGGCAGATGCACACATGTCTTAATTCAGGTGGAGCTAAGACTGTACCAAGATATTTGCTACCTAAGGCAAATTGGCAATGCAAAGGTCTCCCAGAGGGACCCTCCTCCATGTCCCAGCAGTGGGAACAGTACACTGGGAATTGATGGGAGAAGGCCTTCTTTTTTGGCACCCTGATGTTAGAATGCCCTCACCTTGGAGGTCAGATTGATAGCAAAGCTGGCTTAATTCTGGCACCAAATTCAAACATCTCTTTTTTTATGGCCCTTTCCGCACTGAGGCTTCTAGCGCAAGCGGGGGAGGCCGGCAAGCGCAAGAAGTCTCGTCCGGGAGGCTGCCGCTTCCCCCTCCTTCCTTCCGCAGGCGAAGGAACCAGCGGGGAAGCGGCACTGAAGGAGGCTTGCCGCGCAAGCCGCCCCCCCCGTGCAAAGCGGGAGACCTCGCGCCGGATTCCCACCCCGTGCGCGCGCGCGAAGCGGGCGGCGTCGCGCCGGATTCCTCCCCCCCGCGCGCGCCGGATTCCTCCCCCCGCCGGATTCCTCCCCCCACTGGATTCCCCCCCGCGCGCACCGGATTCCTCTCCCCCGCGCGCGCGAAGCGGGCGTCGCGTCCGTCGCGCTACCTCCCCACCTCGCTCCTTCCTTCCGCAGGGGCGGAGGGAAGGAAGCGCGACCCTGCCGGCTCCCGGAGGATCCGCATGAAAGGTAAGTGCGGGTGGGCGCCGGGAGCGTCGCGCGAGCGTGGGGTGATTTTCGCTTGGACGCGAAAATCAAAAAACCCGCGCTCGCGCCGCTTCAGCCCCGTGAGCTGGGCGGAAGTGGGAGTGCGTCGTGCGGAGCGACACTCCCACTCCCGCGAGGCTCACGGGGCTGTCGCGCGAGCAAAGGCCCGTGCGAAAAGGGCCTACATGAAACCTTTGGGGCCAAGTCCAAATCTGTACATCCACGGGGCTTTAAACTTTTTAAATTTGTTTTAACTTGTTAAATTGTTTGATATGTTTTTTAATTTACTGTTTGTTTTAAAAGATTGAGGACCTTTCTCCACTACACAACTATTAAACTAGGATTCCATTTTAACTGCCACCATTCTGTTCTATGGAATCATGGGATTTGCAGTTTAGGGAGGGATATTTAGAATTCTCAGCCAGAGAGTTCCAGTGCCTCCCAAGACTACAAACCCCAGGATTCCATAGGCAGCAGCCATGGTAGTTAAAGTGGAACTATAGTGCAATAATTGTGTGGTGCGGAAAGATCCTAAAATTGATTTTAATTGTATAGCATCCTGAGATTCTGTGATACAAAGCAGGAATATAAATATGTAATAAGATAAATGCCCCTCTAGCTCTGTCTGCTTTTCTCAGGCCATTTCTGCACTACACTGTTATAATACTATTATTCCACTTTCAATATCCTGTGGAATTCTGGGGTTTGTAGTTTCCTGAGGCCCAAGAGCTCTCTGACAGATAATTCTAAATCCCCCTCCCTAAACTGCAAATCCCAGGATTCCAAAGGATGTTGAAAGTGGAATAATAGCGTTATAACAGTGTAGTGTGGAAACATCCTCAGTGGCTGCTTACTGCTGTCAACTGGTCTCCTCGATAGTTTCAGATTATTCTGTAACATGCTTCATAAAGACAATCGGGGTCAGAATGATGGACAACCTCTCAACAGCTGTCTAGATAAGTTTCATTGTGGTGGTCAGTGTCCATACAAAAATGGAGCACAAAATTGGTTATGGCAAGAGAAAAAGCAGACTGCAGATGTTACCTCCGCTCCCACAAATAATTCTAAAATGGGCAGATGTGTGAATGTTTAGCCCTAGCCTTAACAGAACAACAACATTAATTCCAGCTACAACACCGCCTAGAACATGGCTGACTGAGAGGCTTGAACAGGCAAAATCAGCATTTAGGCAGGGCAGAAATGCACTTGTAATACACAACTCTTCAAGCTACACACAAAGAGAAAGAAGGCTATAGCATAAAAGTTTGTAAACTGAGGCTACTTCATCAGTAGACTCGGTCCACAAAATGCTTTTTCTCAGTCTCAAAGCTGCTACAATATTGTTTAATTGTTTTAAACCTTTAAATGTTTTTTTAGCCACCTTGGGTCCCACTTTGGGAGAAAAGATAGTGTATAAATACAATAAATAAAATAATAAATAAATATCCTTTTTCATACTGATAGAGACTAATGTGGCCATGTCTCTGCATGCTTATTGTAAGATTTGTGTTAGGTTGCCACCTTTTTGTCTGTCAGAGTTTTGCAGAGATGGGCAACTTCTCCTACCAAATGTTTACTTGTTAGAAGTGCAAGAGCTCTTCAGAATGCTTCTAATCGCTTAAGGTTCAACACTTAGGCCCTTTCCACAGCTCACCTTTTTGTGGAGCTGGGGTGTGGGGATCGCGCAAGCAGCCTCTTGCGAGAGGCTCTCATGTCCCTGTTGCTTCAGCTCTGCAGCTGCTGCCTGCTCGCAAGCAGGTAGCACGAGAGCCCCTCCTCTTCCTTCCGCAGTGCAGCTTGGGATTTTCCCAGGCTACGCTGGAGTAGGAAGCGCGAGCGCTGTGGCTCCGGAGCTCTGCACACATGGCAAGTGCACACGGGGCCCTGGAGCAATGTACGATCATGCACCATTTTCGGCTCAAAGTCGAAAATGAAATAGCGCATGATTGGCACCTGCCAGCCCCTGGAGCGTCATGCAATTGTGAGTGCGTCATGTGGACCACTCCTCGCAGTTGTGCAATGCTCCAGAGGCCCTTTCGCATGACAAATGCTGTGCAAAAACAGCCTTAGTTTGCACATCCGAAAGGCTTAATAGATACACACACTCTCTCTCTCTGTCTCTCTCTCTGTGTAATTCTGTATAGCTTTAAGGACTGGGAATCTTAAAAGGTGAGAGGGAGGATCAAAACAGAGATAAGAGCAGGGCCTGAGGAAAATGGGAGTATGGAGGAGATGCTATCAGACATTTGTACAAATAGCTTTGTACCTAATAAAAGCTTAGTCATACTTGTAAATTGTCCTACTAGCCTATGAAACTGTAGTCATCATGATACATACAGCTTGATTGACTGCAGAGTCACCAGTTATTATTTAAACTTGAGTACAAAAAGTACCCAAATTAAAATAGCAATATACACACTTGCTCCTGTCAGTTGTGAGTTCTTCACATGCATTTAAATAGTCTGGTTCCTCTGTGTTAAATAGGGAAGTGATCCATCCCCTAATGCCATTTCCAAGTTTAACACAGAAAGATCTATCTATTTATATATGCTTTTCACAATGGAGAGCATTGTGAATGTCCACATATTTTTTCATTTAAACTGAGGCATCCTTTATACTTAAATTTAGAAAGGTTATGTGCTCTCAGTAATAAAGTTAACACTTTATCGTAGTGTCTACAAAACCACTTTTTAAGCTGAACAATTCTTCCTGATTTTAAATGTCTTCTCTCACACTCTGCAGTTTTCAATATTTTCCCCCCTATTTTTAACTGTTCCAAGCCTCTCAGGCACAGCTTGAGCATGTGCAAGAAGCTGCAAGGAGAAAGAAGGCCTGTCCCGGTTATATGCCACTGAAAAGAGCCAGTCTGTTACCAAGAGGAGGTGATTGGATTAAAACCGTTAATAGGAACAATATTTAAAGTTCTCATGTCACGTGGTGCACTTATACCTTCCAAATGTACCAGTTCAGCAGGGACAATCAGGTTTAATTCTCTGTCACCCCAGTTTTACAGCTGCTTTTAAAATGCCTCTGGTGTTCTCTCCTTCTCTGACTTTCCCCCTTCATCCTCAGCTTACTTCAGTTGCTGCAAATTCAGTTCAAGGTGCAAACGTCATTTGGACTCAACTCAGGCCATTTCCGCACTAGACTTTTATAGTGCTATGATTCCACTTGAAACATCCTATGGAATCCTGTGGTTTGCAGTTTCGGGAGGGGCTGGCCGGTCCCTCCCGAAACTGCAAACCCCAGGATTCCATAGGATGTTTCAAGTGGAATCACAGTGCTATAAAAATCTAGTGCGGAAATGGCTTCAGTAGTGGGGAGAAGAAGGGCAGAAGCTTTCCCTTCCCAGTAGACTTAGGCAAAAGCAAACTGCTGCAGCCTTTCGTAGTTTCTGTGTTCTTCCTCATTAATAACTTCTGCTGTCTTGACTACACGCTGATGTTGCTTGATGGCACATGTCCCAGTTTTCACCTGCAAAAAGTTGGAGGGCAAGCACACAGTGTGATCCACATTAAATAAATTAAAATCTAATAGCAGTATATTAGAATCTGTGTCAATCCCAATATGCATTTCATTCTATTTCATTTCTCCAGTCTGTCAGTGATAGGGAATTATATAAAATAAATAAATATTTTGCCCAACATGTAATTATATGGCAGGCAGGGATAGCTTCACTTGTTCTTATCCCTAGAATATTAGAGAAATAATTAGGTTAAGAAACAAAATGCCTATATATTAAAAAGAAATTACAATTAAGTATGTTTTCATCACAAAAGAAGCAAAATAAGTCAGCCTCTGAAAGTATTGCTTTCTCTCCCTCAAAAATATTCCCAAGAAGCCATGTTGTATTTATTATTCAAGCACTACAAAATTTCTGCCCTGCAATTCTTAAAACAAACAGGCAAACAAACCTCTAGGAGGCTTTCCATAAAATATAAAACAGCAACATGGTAAATTCACAGCATTGTAGCAAATAAGAGACTGAAGGACAGCACCAACAGCAATTCAGTATCACACTAAGCATGATATTTTGAATTAATTAATTATAAAAATGGTGAAATGCAGCTATCGTTGCTATCTGTCTAAAAGCAAAGAGCAAAATCCCTCTAGAGGCAAATTCCTCTAGAGAAGATATTTCAGATTTTTGGTGCCAAAATTAGAAAGGCCCTTTCCGAGGGGGTGTGCTTCCAATGAAGTTCTCAGTATTCTTGAGATGGCCTTTTTCCACACTCTTTTCTGTGTCTCATCAGCGAAGACAAAGGAGATGGCCTTCTCCCCTGTGGTACCTAGTTTATGGAACGCCCTCCTCCTGGAGACCTGGTTGGTGCTGACATTAGCTTCCTTTCAGGGCCAAATTGAAGCACTTTCAGGCCCTATAAATCGTAGTCTGACTAGACAGTGAAGGTCTTGTCCTGGTGCACATTGTTTAAAATTGTTTAAATCCATTTTCAATTGTGTTTAATTTATTTTAAATTATTAAATGTTTTACAATGTTTATTTTTTCTGTTATCTGTATCCCAAGTCTCTTGATATAGGGT
The DNA here is from genome assembly GCA_948474755.1 of Ctenosaura bakeri. NCBI lineage: Eukaryota > Metazoa > Chordata > Lepidosauria > Squamata > Iguanidae > Ctenosaura > Ctenosaura bakeri. The sequence continues at coordinate 100,088 of CAOLHI010004292.1, read as the reverse complement.
GGGAAAAAATAATTTTAACAAGTGATTTCTTTTTTAAAAAATGCTGAAGTTACTTCTGCTAGATACCTGAGAACCATCGCAAAACCAAGGTGCAGTTGTTACCCCACCAGCATACCCTATCTGGGGGACTATAAATTTGATATCAGATATACCCACCATGCCAGAGAGGTTGCCCAGATGGGCACATAGGCAAAGAGGTCGAACAACTGAAAATAGGTCAAGACCAGAAAAATCCCCAGTCACGTAACCCAGGGAGACCTCAGGCAATGCACATCTACATAGGCGAAGGGTCCTCAGCCAAGGATAGCCAACTTGAGGGGTTTAGCGTGTTTTCCCCAGTTTGAGCAACTGTGATCCTGGAAAAATCCTACAAGGCGAGGTCCATCTACATAAACTTACATTGCAACCCTCTGCAACCACAACCCTGAACACTTCTAACCCAGCATAAATCAATCATGTAAACTATCAGGCTGCCATTGTGTGACTTTTCCCCTTTATTTTGGCCATTGTTCTTCCCAGGAGATGGCCTGCCCTTGAGGTACATTCTGCCCTATAAGTAGTCCTAGTTTGTGAGGGTCTCTTTGGAGAATTCCCTGCCACACTAGCAGACCGGCACTTTGTTAGTTGAGTAATCCCCTCAGCTGTCTCTTTGCTGAGCTCCGTTTTTCTCACTGCTTCCTGGACCGAAGACTTCAGGATAGGTGCAGTATCACCACCTCTACAATTCCTTTGCTATATCCCCTAACCATTTTTCACCTCTTTTCCTTCTCAATAGGCCTTGTTTGTGTGTGAGTGAGTGAGTGAGTGCGTTGGTGCATGAAAATATATTCATTCGATAAAATCTATTTATTTGGTACATTTGTGTGGCTTTTTGGCTTGGCCTGACCCCATAAAGTTGGGTAAAAGATCCTGCTGGGTTACCCTGCCCCTTGTTTTGCTAATGCCAGTGCTCCGTTAATTTCCCCAACCTTTATAACTTGGAGTGAAACAAGGTGTCCCGCAAGGGACCCACAGAAGTCAGGGTAACAGAGTGCTACAATAAACACTTACCTACATTTACTAGTTTTTATCCAAATAGTCAAAGCCACTAGTTTGAGAGATACCATGAGGGTCAAGAAACCTAGCATGTCTATAAGATATGAATATCTATATATAACAAGGCTTCAGTTTGCTGAAAATCTCATGACAGAGAAAACAACATGCCCACATGTCCACAACAATCTATGGATTTCTTATGCGATTCTGAAAATTCTAAAGAAAATCCATTATGCAATTCCAGCTCAACAGTTCTTGAAGCAGATTTTTCTTGTAAGATTCAAAACAGGAGCAGTAAATTCAGAGTGTTAACTGAATCAGTATGCTGTTTAGTTGTATTTTCATATTTGAACGATGCTGTTTTCTTTTTTCTCCTAAAACTTTTCCTCTTTTCCATCAACATTATCCGTTCTGCCCCTGGCTATTTAAACAACATACCGTAAACCTGCATAAACCCTCAAACTGCTTGAGTCTATGGTGGTTAAAAGAACAGTTTTTAAGACTGGTGTAAGATGAACTTGTGTATTAAACAGAAGTACTGTAGTGATGTTGCCAAAGTTTGTAATTATTTGGCTCAGAAGAACACAAACTGGTCCAACTTGCAATATTCAACCACTTTATGAATAGAGCGAGATTTCCCTCAAAAGCTTTTCTTTGACTCTTAGTTAAATCCAACACCTACCTCCTTTTCTGGTGCCTTAAAAGCCGCAGTGGCAATCTCCCAGATTCCTGGGGTCCTAGGCAATGGAGTTTTCCAGAGGAATTGCATCTTTAATACAGAAATCAAGGCCTTTTCCACACCATACCCCATTAGCACATTCTTCCATTAGAATCCCAGTATTGCCATTCGTGGAGTGGTAACAGGTTAGAAATGCTCTTTTCCGCACCTTTCCATGGTAAGCAGATGAGTAGTGGCATTGCCACCCGTGTTCCATCCACACTACAGTCTCCTTGGCCACTCCCTTGCCCTGCTTTTACCCCACGCCGCTGCCTCTGATTGGTCAGGGGTTTTTTTGTGGGGGATTTTTTGGAAGCTGTACTAGCACAGCAATATTGTAATAGCATGACACACCAGTACACTATTGTACTTTTGCACTATAATGCTTAAAAATATATTTTTAAAAAAGGAAAGTTTTAACTCAGAGGAGAAATTTGAAATAAACACAGAGAGATGATAGATTTCAAAGTTAGCATGCCATGGGAGTAGCCAAGGGAGGGACAAGCTGGGCACACCTACATCCCACCCACTGCTGGATCTGCAGCAACAGGAAGCTCTATCAAATGCTATTACGGTACCGCACTGAGCCGGCTGATGGGATTGAAGTGCTAAAGGAGGCTCTTAATGGATTTTTTTCTGGAAATGGTATAAGGTTGTTTTGCAACACTTGGAGACAGAATAGCAGCTGGCTAGTGATGACATTGTGCAGTAGCACGAGTCCTAGGCCATTTCCGCATGAGGCTGTTGTAGCACTATGATTCCATGTTCAACATCCTATGGAATCCTGGGGTTTGCAGTTTCGGGAGGGGCCAGTTAGCGCTATAACAGCCTAGTGTGGAAATCCAACTAAACCAGAAACAATCTGCTGCTGTTGCAGGACAGCGACATCATGCAGAAATGGCCCAAATCACAGAAAAACAACAGTGAATGAATATTGTGTAATGAACTACTTGATATTGGTACAGAAACCACATCACAGAAATAAAAACAGTTAATGCATATTGCCTGGTGAGCTGTTTAATATTCACAGAGCTGGATTAAAAAAAAAACTACATATCCTAGAATCCTATACCCCACACGACCATTCTCCCAACATGTCACCAAATGAATGGAACACCACATGTCTACATTCAGATGGGTTCTGGATTTGGGCTAGGAATCTGTTTCAGGGGGATAATGGAAGTGATGAGACCAAGCATGGTGTCATGATTTGAGCATTGGATTAACCAAGGGGACTAGAGTTCAATTCCCAGTCAACTATGGAAACCTAGTGGGTGACCTTAGGCCTGTCACATACTCTTAGCCTCAGAAAACCCAATGATAGGGTTGCTTTACGGTTGCCATAAATCAGAAATTACTTGAAGGCATACAACAACAAATGGCAGTGATAATTTAATGAGAATTACCTAATGCTTGTTTTGGATGGATTTTTTTTTTCTGGAGAGGGCATGAAGACTGGGTAGAACTGCCTTTCTACCCAATAGGTATTTGAGGCAATGTACAAATCAGATAAACATAAAGCAATAAGGATGCCATCATAAAGACAGAGGATTTAATAGAAAACTTAATAAAATGAAGGTGCAATCTGATACATCTCTACTCAGAAATGTCCTATTAAATCAATTGAGATTTGCTTTCAGATAATTGTCTGCACTGAGCTGAATCCTATATTTGAATTATGAGGAGATCTAGCCTTGAGACTGAGCACAAGAAGGATCTTGGCATAACTGGATGTGTTCTGGATGCATGTCAAGACGTTTCTCAACCCACTTAAGAGCTGCTAGCAAAAACTACATTGCAAGGTCCAATATGTGTAGACCACATTCACATATGACTAGCTAACGTTATACAAGCAGACAGGTCCAAACAAGTTAAAATATGCCCTAGGAACAGAAAAGAGACCAATTCATTTTTAAAATTATTTCAGTCTGTTTGGCACACATTTTGCTACATCAATAGGAGTATGGTGTCTAGATCGAGGGAGGTACTGGTACCACTCTACTCTGCTTTGGTTAGACCCCATCTTGAATACTGTGTTCAGTTCTGGGCATACCAATTCAAGAGGGATATTGACAAGCTGGAGCAAGTCCAGAGGAGGGCGACCAAAATGGTGAGAGGCCTGGAAACCATGCCCTATGAGGATAGAGAGCTGGGTATGTTTAGTCTACAGAAGAGAAGGTTAAGAGGGGACATGATAGCCATGTTTAAATATTTGAAGGGATGCCATGTAGAAGAAGGAGAGGGCTTGTTTTCTGCTGCTCCAGAGACCAGGACAAGGAGCAATGGATTCAAGCTGCAGGAAAGGAGATTCCACCTGAACCTCAGGAAGAACTTCCTGACAGTCAGGGCTGTCCGGCAGTGGAATCTGCTGCCTCGGAGTGTAGTGGAGTCTCCTTCCTTGGAGATTTTCAAGCAGACGCTTGATGGCCATCTGTCGGGAATGCTTTGAGGGTGTTCTTGCATGGCAGGGGGTTGGACTGGATGGCCCCTGTGGTCTCTTCCAACTCTACATTTCTATGATTCTATGATTCTATTTCCTGAACAAGCATTGCTCTAAATTAAAAATGTCCTTTTGAAAGCTGATGGAAGCCAACTACTTGTGAAGATGTAGAACTTTAGTGCTATGTGCAAAAAATCAGAGGATGGGAAGGAATACAAAGCTGAGGCCCCATCAGATGTGGTGAGTTTTTTCCCCATTGTTTTCCACGTGTTTATAGGATGTGTTCGGTACAAGATTGTCGCGTTCTGTACATAGCAGTGCAGTTCTAACACTGTTTATCTTCATGTGTTTTTTTTTCATAAGAATGAGAATTATGGATGCTTGCATGCTTGTTCCTATCATCCTGACCAAATACTATAATCTCCCACTTCTTGGAATATCCATCATCTTGTGCTAGGGTTGACAGATTGAAAACTGGAGATAGTTCCTGTACCTTTAATGGTTGTGTAAAAAGGAGGATTTCAGCAGGCCTTGCTTCTCACACAACCAAGTCACAAGCAACATCTGCTGAAATTACCTCTTCTATACAACTATCAAAGGTACAAATGTAACATCTCCAATTTTTTATCTGGCAACCCTATCTTGTGCGTAAGAGCTAATAATAGAATCGTAGAAATATAGAGTTGGAAGAGACCCCAGGGGCCATCAAGTCCAACCCCCTGCTATGCAGGAACACACATCAAAGCATTCCTGACAGATGGCCATCCACCCTCTGCTTAAAAACCTCTAAAGATGGAGACTCCACCACACTCCAAGGCAGCATATTCCACTGCTGGACAGCTCTGACCATCAGGAACTTTTTCCTGAGGTTCAGGTGGAATCTCCTTTCTTGCAGCTTGAATCCTTTGCTTCTTTTCCTGGTCTCTGGAGCAGCAGAAAACAAGCCCACTCCCTCCTTGACATGACATCCCTTCAAATATTTAAACATGCCTATCAAGTCCCCTCTTAACATTCTCTTCTGCAGACTAAACATACCCAGCTTCTTAAACCACTCCTCATAGGGCACAGCTTCCAGATCCTTCACTATTTTGGTCACACTCATCTGGACCTGTTCCAGCTTGTTGATATTCTTCTTGAATTGAGGTGCCCAGAACAGGACACAGTATTCCAAATGAGGTCTAACCAAAGCAGAATAGAGTGGTACCATTACTTCCCTTGATCTAGACACCATACTCCTATTGATGCAACCAAGAATTGTATTGGCTTTCTTGATTGCCGCATCACACTACTGACTCATGTTCAGCTTGTGGTCCATCAAGATTCCTAGATCCCTTTCACATGTACTGTTATCCAGCCACGTGTCCCCCATCCTATATTTGTACATTCCAATTTTTATTTTTATTTTTTGCTTTGGCCCAGCTCTCCAATCTGTCAAAGTCATTTTGAATGTTGACCCTGTCCTCTGACGTATTAGCAACCCCTCCCAATTTGGTGTCATCTGCAGATTTGATCAGTATGCTGTCTACTCCTTCATCCAAGTCATTGATGAAGATGTTGAATAGCACTGGGACCAGGACAGAACCCTGTGGCATCCCACTAGTCGCTTCTCTCCAGGATGAAAAGCAGCCATCAGTGAGCACCCTTTGGATTCATTTGGTCAACCAATTAGCAATCCACCTATCAGTAGCCCTGTCCAGCCCAAGTTTTACTAGCTTCTTTGCAAGAATGTAATGGGGAACTTTGTCAAAGGCCTTACTGAAATCAACATTCCCTTCATCTATCAAGCTTGTAATTCTATCATAAAAAGAGATAAGATTAGTCTGGCATGACTTATTTCTGAGAAATCCATGTTGACTTTTAGTGATTACAGCATTGCTATCTAAGTAATTACAAACTGACTGTTTAATTATCTGCTCTAGGATCTTTCCTGGAATTGATGTCAGGATGACTGGGTGATAATTATTTGGTTCCTCTTTTTTTTCCCCTTCTTGAAGGTGAGGATGACATTTGCCCTCTTTCAGTCTGCTGGGACTTCTCCTGTTCTCCAAGAGTTCTCAAAGATTATTGCAAGTGGTTCTGAAATGACTTTTGCCAGTTGTTTTGATATTCTTGGATGTAATTCATCTGGCCCTGGAGACTTGAATTCATCTAGTTTAGCCAGATATTCCTGTACTAATTCTCTACCTATTCTATGCTGCATTTCCCCCCCTGTCCTTACCTGCTCCCCACCCCCCAGGTTGAGTACTTCTACCCTTTTAGGAGAAAACTGAGGCAAAGAAGGTATCGAGTAGTTCTGCCTTCTCCCTTCCCCCTGTAAGTAATTGGCCATCTTCTTCACACAGTAGCCCTATCATTTCCTTATTTTTCCTTTTGCTGTGGACAAATCTAAAAAAGCCCTTTTTATTGTTTTTAATGTCTCTGGCAAACTTGAGTTTATTCTGTACTTTAGCTTTTCTGACCTTCTCCCTACATATCCTGGCTATTTGCTTGAATTCCCCGTTGGTGGTTTCTCCATTCTTCCATTTTCTGTACATTTTTTTTAAACATTTAGCTCAGCTGAGAGTTTTTTCGTCAACCATTCTGGTTTCTTTAGTATGCTGCCATTTTTCCTCCTCATTGGCACAGTTTTAAATTGTGCCTTCAGTATCTCACTTTTAAGAAACTCCCAGCCATCATAAACTCCTTTCTCTTTCAGTCATCTGGACACAGAATTTCAGCAAATAAATCCCTAAGTTTACAGAAATCAGCTTTTTTAAAGTCTAGAATGCTGCACTTGGCTTCTCCTTCTCACTGAATAACAAATTCCAATAGAGCATGGTCACTCCCACCTAAGAATCCCACCACTTCTACCTCATTAAGATCATCCTTGTTGTTAGGATCAGATCTAAAATACTTGATCCCCTTGTTGCTTCTTTCACCTTCTGGACCATGAAATTGTCTGCAAGACAAGTGAGAAACCTGTTGGACCATGTGGACTTGGCAGAGTTTGACAGCCAACATATATCAGGATAGTTGAAATCTCCCATTACTACTGCATCTTTCCTTTTTGAATGTATAGTCATCTGCTCCAGGAAGGCTTCATCCAAGTCCACAGGCTGTCCCGGAGGCCTGTAGCAAACTCCCAGAATCACATAATTGTTTCTCACTCCCTTAATTCTTACCTAGATGCTCTCGACCTGGCTTCCTGGATTTAAGTCACAGATCTCTTCACAGGTGAAAACATCCTTGACATATAAGGCTACTCCTCCTCCTTTCTTGTTTGGTCTATTTCTGCGAAATAGGTTATACCCCTCTATTTCTACATTCCAAATAGCTTACTACCATAGCTAATATGTCTTTATATTTTAGGGTGATGTGCCAGTAAATTAAAAAAATTCAGCTGCTGCCTCAAAGACGAACTAATTTGTAAAGTGAAATTGGCTGGGTTTCCCATTGTGAGGAGACAGAAGTATGAAGTAACGAATAACTAACCCTGCTAGTATTAAACTACATCTCCAAGAATTTTTGCTGGAAGTAGTTATGGCTTATTACAAGGGAAATACTGAGGTCAGTTCTTAGAAGACGTTTCGGTGACTGATGCACACCCACAAATCATGAATAAACCTTGGGCCAGCCACTATTTGCAGCTTAACCTAGCTCACAGCATTGTTGTGACAAAGCATGGGAGAGAAGAAATGCATGTGTCACGCTGAACTACTTAACAGTAATGGCTATATATACAGTATATATATGGTAAATAACAAAGACAGCATCACAGATTATGATGTGCATGACCACTGGAGGAAAAACTGATTTCTTTTCTTTTCAAAACACTACAATATGAGCACCAGAAAAAAATGGCTTTTTCCCAACATATGCCTCTGGCTGGCAGGATAGACCTATGTATCCCCCAACAGCAACCATCCACAGCTTGAGGATTATGTAGTTCAAGAGATCTCTAGGATGTCAAACTGGGGAAGGCTATCCAACAACCATTGGGTAACCATCATGGATTTATTTCACAATAAATACAAGTGTGTGGAAAGATACTGGGAGACCTCATGTCAAAGTTGCTAACTCCTTTGTACAGTCCTGCTTTTTAGCCTTAAAAGATCACAAGCTGAGAACAACACAAAGTAGGTCATAATCTCAGTTACAGACTGCCATACTACTTTACTCTAATCAAATACAGTAAATCACATTAAAATTGGTTGGTGTGATCATATCTTCAGATTGCTCAAATTTCCAAAGAGAACACAGGATACTTGGAAAACATAAAAGAATGGTGACCCCCTCCCCCGAAAAAAAAACTGGAATTAAGCATTATTATTTATCACAAAGTTCTAAAGTGAATTGCACTTTTTTTTTTGTTAGCAAAACAAAGTTTACTTGGAGGTAGATCTCCCTGTGTTTTCCAAAGCTTACCCTTTAATGAGTGCATTTAGGGTTGCATTCTTGATTACCTTTACCCTTTTAGGCTTTCTACAAAGAATGTGCACCATAAGGAAGCAGTTGCTTTAAGGAATAATGTGCAGTATTAAGATATGTTGATACTATAATGTGTGGCAAGACTGCATGGACAAACCCGTTTCACTGTTCCATTGTGGTTAATGGGAGTAGATGCATCCCGTGATAGTTGTGATGACCATGTAAATCACTTTGCTTTTCTTCTTTGTTCTTCAAAAGTGGCTCCAAATTTAACGCTAAAAGGTCAAAAGCTTTTTGTTTTGTTTTTGTTTCCAGGTCCTTATCAACATATTTTTATGCTTACGCTTAGAAAGCCATCAACTGTGGAATGGTACTATAGATCAGCCACTGCTGTTGCCACCAGGTCGTGGGTGGTATAGTATTTGACTCTTGAAATGACTTTTTATTGTCAGTTTGGATGATACACAGACAAGCCTTGTACAGCTCAGTGTTGTGAATCTGTGCAGATGAGGAGCCCTGAGACAGCAGGAAAATCTTAGCCTAAGTGGAGAGATATGCAAGATCTGAAAGAATGAAGCCATAATTCTAAATACAAACTCAGCAAATAATGTCCCTATCATGAAGGATCTGTTTCTATTTACAGACTGCTCTGGATCTAATATGTATACATTACACTAAGAACACACAAAGAGACAGGAATTTATTTATGCCTTTTCTTCTTGCACAGGACCCAAAGTGGCTTACATCCAGTTTAAAACAGGGCACTGCTAAACAAACAAACAAACAAACAGATCCCCAAATGATTAGTACAAAAGTTAAAAAACAAACAATTCTGTTAAAAGTCGAAACATTTCAAAACACATTAGAAAAGAGAATAGCACAGCCCCATTAAAAGTCCCTTCTACCACATGAATGATGAGCCATAGGACTACTGAAATGAAATGCCCTCTGCCTCCTGGTGGAAAGAGAGGAGAGTGGGCAAGGGGCAACCAAGTCACCTGTGAGAGGGAATTCCATGACCTCGGAGCAACCACTGAGAAGGCTCTCTCCCCCATCCTTGTCAAATGTACCTGGGATGGTGTTGGGATCAAAATAAAACCTTCCTCTACAGATTTTAAAATTCAAGGCAGGTTATACAGGGAGATAGGATCTTTCGGTGTGGACCCAAGCCATATACAGCTTTAAAGATCATAACTACCACTGGACCCACAGCCAGTAAAATGTCATTTATGTGCCTCTAAAGTCCAAATCCTTCTTGAGATTTCAGGATAGGATTAATTACTGGGCAGTCAACTTGATTCTGTGTATTGACAGTATTTAAAATACTTGAATGCACTGGCCAAGGCCACAGATAGTTTGGTCCTCATGAAATCTGTAAAATCTCTTAAGGTTTTAGCTAATAATGACTAACTTGTCCCACTGATTTCAGCAAGAAGGAGGTTTGATTCATATGTTATTGAGGGTCTCTTAGAGGTACTCTTGCTTGACTCCAGTAACATTTGTATCTTATTTGAGGAAAGATGATGATGTGGAAGAACCGTTTGTTTGCACGCTTCCCCTCTATATATGATGTTGCAATGGTGTGGAACCGAGCTATGGGAAGTGGTTCTCATGCTGGTCCAATATGTGTCTTAAGTATGGCTAATATTCTTTAGCCGAGGAGAAGGTCATTTCTTTCTTTTTCTAAATCATCTCACTGGTGTAATTTTACGGGCTAGCATTTCTACGTCCTGTGAAAGGTCAGTTCTTAGTTGCTGAACCAAGCCTGCCTCTTTGCTGAGGAGAACTCTAGGTTGTTAATTGCATGGGCATTCATTTCATGTTAGATGCTGATTAGATATTTTGGGTCTTACCTTTGCTTCACAAGAATAGTGTGTCTTGTATCTGCCCATTGGAAGGCTCATTGGAAGGAAAACTATGCAGAGGAAAGCAATCTTTCTTTCAAGCAAGCATGTGGGAGAATGAACTAATTAACAATGAATTAATTTACACTCCAACATTGTGATCAGGGCTGTGGTGCTGGAATAAAGAGTCAGAAGCAATATGGGTAGAGTTGGAAATGGAATTGGTACGAATGTACTATCTCTAACTCTAGCTTCAAAATAAAACCTTGTAATATTGGAATGTTGGAAGCTGCCTTGGGTCCCATCTTGAGAGAAAGGCAGCATATAAATGCAATAAATGAATGAATGAATAATTAAATGAATTATAACAATATATATATTATGTTCTGTTAGTCTTAATTTTATATATTTTTTACTTTTAAAGCTATCCTATGTTTCGGTTAAAACTCTTTTAAAGTGTATTAAACTCAGAGTTCATTGCATATCGACTTTCATAGGAATTTAGGAACGTTTTCTTGTTCAGAAATTTTAATCAAATGAATAAATTTTATGTTCTATCAGTCTAAATATTCTGATGATTCACATGGTGATAATGACATGTCTTGTGCTACCATTTCACTACAGTAAATTTGTTATTGCTAATTAATATACATTTGCTATTTAGAAAGGATCTGGAATTGGAGTTGAAATCAGAGTTTAAGGTTTGGGGTGCTGGCTCCACAACTCTAACTGTGATCAGCACTTTGAAAACATGGTCCTGACTAAAGCGTTACCATCTTATAAAAAAAAGATGCAATATTAAAAAGTGAGGGCAATAAAGAAGAAAACCCCTGTCAGAGAATATGTCAAGAGAAACTGTGGGATATGTTGTGCCTAGAGAGTGGCAAACAAAAGGAGTAAAGAGAGTGTTGAAGAGAAGACAAGTGCCAACTCTTTTCACCTTTTACTCGATGATCTAAGTGATACTGAATAATCAACCTTTTGTTTCAGACACAACTGGTTTCATTATTTGTCTAATATTTTTGAAGAGCAGAAAGAATCTCTGCATTATTGTACTCTCCAAAATATTATGTCACTGCACAATCAAAATTGTTTATGATCCCTGCTAATAAGAGCAATTCAGAGATGTGTATTTCTCTTTAGTCGGAGGCATAATCGTCTTTAAAAAAACAAAACTTGCTAACTTTGAATACAATCTAGAAAAAGTTCTGTGCACACAATTTCTTGGCATTATGCCCTCAAGTTATCATGTGTTCACCCAAGATTCTGTCCCTGTGTTTCTTCCAACTGAATATTATTTTCCCAATTTAGTGAATCTTACTCTTACAAGGAGAGTTATCTCTTATGAATATATTCTCCGTATTTCTGTCAGAGTGTTTGATACAAATCCTACAGCATTCAGGGTTTTCAGCCCTAGCCAGGAAGCCAAAATCCTGTGGGTTCTTGGCATACATGTAATTTTCAAATGTCAACCTGCCAAGCAAAAGCTTTTGATCATGCACTGGTTGAAGGATTTTTAATTTATGATCAAACTCTTACTCAGTAGCTAGTCCTCCTGCCTCTGGCTTTCACTTCTCTGTTATCCCCAAATCTCATTGGCCCCACATTCTCTAGCGCTCAGGGATTCAGGCAAGTTAGAGTGCTGGTCTCTTTCTCTTTGGAATGCAGGAAGCTGGAGTCAACACAGTGGGTTCACTTACTCTCCAACATTAGCCAGACAGTAACTGTTTTATATGAAGTAAGAAAATGGTCTTTTGAGGGTCAGAAACTAATTGGAGTAAGTGAGACACAACTTTGAAATCTAGAGACATTTCACTGTTGTACAATTATACGTACCAATGTCTCGGGTTCTATGGGGCTTACAAAAATGAACATCGCAAACACAAATAGAAATTTCCAAGAATCTGCATTTAAAAAAAGAATCAAATAACAAATCACATACGTATACACAGACAGAGAAAAGCAGCAGCAGCAAGAGCAGTAACTGCAACAGCAAACCAGTGTATCCTAAACCGGATATGATCCAGATATCTCTGGCCCTTTCTGCACCCCACTCCCAACCCACAATGGTGATGGGATTGCAACGGGACCACAATGATGGTTCTGCATTTTTAAAATAATTAATTAATTAAGCAACATAACAATACATGACACTACAAAACAGTAATACAATACCAAATACATAATAAACATAAACTAACAAACTGCTATATACCATATATTATTGAACTTAGTCTATTCTACAATTAAATCATAAGTGCTCCCTACCACCAGGACCATTAGAGATATAACCATTTTCATTCCCTTTAAGAAGCTCCATTCCCCTTCCAAAATTGTAATGATTGTTCATTAGGTTTTCTTCCTTTTCCTTTTATTAACACATAATCAATAAATTCCCCCCAAATATCTATAAAAATGTCTCTTTTTAATTCTCCCGTCTTTACATTAATATTACACATCAGCTTATCATTAATAGCTATATCCCATACTTCTTTATACCATTCATCTAAGTGAGCATCTTGCTTTATTTTCTAGTTCTTAGCTATCCTTGACCTTTCTGCAGTTACTAAAATAGAAATTAATTCTCTTATTGGCCCCTTACTTTGCTCCTCATCAAATATTGATAACAACACTAATTTAGGATTTAACTGTATGTTTTGATTAGTTATTTCCTTTATTTCTGTAAAAACTAACTGCCAAAATTTCACTACACTTTCACATTCCCACCACATATGACAGTAGGAGCCAATTTCTTGGCAACCCCTCCATCACAGATTAGCATTTATTTGACTTAATTTTAACAGTGTTAAATACCATCTCCAAACTAACTTATAAAATTTTTCCTTAATTCTTATTGACATAGATCTCAATATTCTCATAACCCACATTTTAACCCAATTCTCAATATTTATTATTTCTCTAAAATCATCCTCCCATACTAATTTAAGTGCTTTCTGTGATCCCTCCTCTACAAACAATAATTTATAAATTTTACTCACTATACCTTTCTTTATTTTATTTCCAACTATCTCTTCATTTTGTACAATCATTTCTTCAAACTTTGTAAGCCTTCTATTTATACCATTTTTATTTATCCATTCTTTTGTCCAGTTTTCTAATTGTATATAATTGTACCGAGACAATTTCATTGTTCCTAATAATTCTTTCATTTGTTTTTTAGCTCTCATTTTTCCTATCCAATCTTTTAATCTAATAATTCGTTTTTCTCTTAATATCCTTTCTAAATATCTCAAATTATCTGGAAATTTTTTAGTATCCACCATTGGACTTAATGGTGAGTATGTTGGACTAAAAATTTTCTTATATATTTATACCAAATTAATAATATGTTTCCTAATTCCTTTAACTTTATTCCTATTATTTTGTAAAAAAAAAAATCTGGATTCAAATCCAATTGTAGTGATTCCATTTCCCACAATATTAATCTACTTGGATATGAAATAATATCTCCTATATGTCTTATTTGAGTGGCTATATAATAATTCCACAAATTAGGGAGACCTAATTCTCCTTCTGTTTATGTTTTATACCAGCTCCTCTTATTAATCCTTGCCTTTTTATCTCCATTACAATATTTATTAATCATATTTTTTCCAAACCTTGATCTCTTCTTCCTTTATCTCTATTGGTAACATACTTAATAAAAAAAATAATCTCTGCAAAATTTTCATCTTAATCAATGCAGTTCTTCCAAACTATGAAAGTTTAATTTTCCTGTATTGATCCAATTTATTTTTAATTTCTTGTGTTAGGTTTTTAAAATTATTCTCTTTTAATTTTTCTAAATTCTTAGAAATATTTATACCTAAATAGTTACTATATTTTTGAATTTTAATACCTACATTTTTCTTAATTAATTCTTGTTCCTCCTTACTATAATTAAACACCATCATCTCTGATTTTTGCCAATTTATCTGTAATCCAGTATTGTCGTCAAAATCTTTCAAATGTATTTCTATTCTCTCTATAACTTTAAAAGGGTTTTCTATTGTTAATAAAGAGTCATCTGCAAATAGACTAATCCTTAATATTTTTCTTACACCCAATACTCTCTACTAGTTTATATCCTCTGATCACGTTCACTAACAATTCTATTACCAATGCAAATAATACTGGGGAAAGGGGACAACCTTGTCTAGTACTGCGGCCTAAATCTATCTGTTCTGTTACACCATCATTAACTAATACTGTTGCCTTATTACCTGAGTATAATTGATTTATTAATCTTCTAAGTTTCTGTCCAAAACCTATTAATTCTACAATCTTATATAACGTTGGCCATTTCATGCAATCAAAAGCTTTGAAAATATCTAAAGATAATATACCTGCTTTTAACTTTTGTTCTTTTATATAATGTATCACATTTAATACTCTTCTAGTCAAATTTCCTGTTTGTCTACATACTATAAAACCATTCTGGTCCTCATTAATATAATTTTCTGTAAATTTATTGATTCTATTCACCAGGATAGCCGTAAATATCTTAGCATCTTGATTAATCGAAGATATAGGTCTGTATGACCCAGGATCTGTTGAATCTTTATTTAATTTTGGAATTAATGTAATTAAAGACTGTTTCCATGATGCGGAAATTTCTTCACCTTCCAATATATTATTATACAATGACAGTTTTGCATGATGTCGTTGTGTTCCCGTCGCAATCCCATGGTCACCTGTCACAATCGCAAAGTAAATCATTGATGGGTTTTTCCTGTCAATGAACTGTGATTGTGTGGCCCTCCCACCTCCCTCCTGCACCTACCTGCTGTGCAGAGGGTCAAGAAGCGCAATGGCTACATTTCATCCCCCAGCACAGCCTAGGAAAGTGCTGGGCTGCACTGTGGAAGGGAAGGGTGGAGCCGTCACACTTCCTCCCTTCCAGCAGGCAACTTGTGCAGAGGGAAGTGCTTCTGTCGCACTCCCCTCCTGGGAGAGCCAATCCTGGGATCCTCGCATGATGGATTCGGCAGCAGGTAACCTGTGGACAGGGTCGGTCTATCTATCTATCTATCTATCTATCTATCTATCTATCTATCTATCTTCTCTACACACACACACACACACACACACACACACACAAAGACACCAATACAAATATTGTTTGCAGAAAATTCCTTGTTATGAGCCAGAGTTCATGAACATGGAGATCAATGGAATATGTGGAAAAGACAGAACAAGATGAGCTTATGTAGAGTCGAACGCTTTCATGGCTGGAATCCATAGGTCGTTGTGGGTTATCTGGGCTTTGAGGCCATGTTCTATTAGTATTTTCTCCTGACATTTCACCTGCGTCTGTGGCTGGCATCTTCAGAGGATCTGGTGGCATGGAAGTGAGACAGAGGATATATACTTGTGTAGTCCCCAGGTGGGAGGCAGCAATTTGCATATGCTACAGTTGGCCTGTGTGATGGCCTATTGTTAAATGAGATATCCCCCAGGCTGTATTTGTTAGTCAGGGATATGCATAACAGTGTGTTAAGTACATTAGCAACCCATTGTATTGTTCCCTGTAGAGGGATCTCCAGAGTCTGGGTGGTGTTCATTGGCATATTTTTGAGTCTTGATTTTAGTATTCTTCAGTACTGGTAGCCAAATCTTGTTTACTTTCCGTTGTTTTAATTAATTTTATTGTGATTACATCGTATAAAACATTTCTCATTGTACATTTTACTGAACTATTACAGCTATCTTCCACTCCTCTCTGGATTTCAATACTGTTATTTCATTGACATATCAACATTATGCATCGCATTACATTTGTTAACGTACAAGATAGATCCTGCTCTTCAACCCTACTTTACTTGTTCCATGATATTCCAAATCTTGTTTACTTTCAGAGTTTCTTCTTTCCTGTTGAAATTGTCCATGTGTTTATGGATTTCAATGACCTCTCTGTGTAGTCAGACATAGTGGTTGTCAGAATGGTCCAGAATTTCTGTGCTTTCAAAAAGCATTCTGTGTCCAAGTTGGTTTATAACATGTTCTGCTACTGCTGATTTTTCTGGGTGGATCAGTCTGCAGAGTCTTTCATGTTCTTTGATTCATGTTTGGATGCTGTGTTTTGTAGTCGTTATGTAGACCTGCCCACAGTTGCAAGGTATGCGGTAAACTCCAGCACAAGTTAGAGGATCCCTCTTGTCCTTTGCTGAATGTAGCATTTGTTGAATTTTCTTGGTCAGTCTGTAGATTGTTTGGAGGTTATGTTTCTTCATCAGTTTCTCTATTCGGTCAGTGACCCCTTTGATGTATGGTAAAAACACATTCCCTTTGGTTGGCTGCTTATCTTCACTGCTGTGGTTTTTTCTAAGTCTTGAGGCCCTTCTGATGTCTGAACCGAAGTAACCATTGGAAGTTTAGATGGCTCAGTTCTTCTTTCAGGAGGTGGGGTTCACAGAATCTGTGAATGGATTATTTCAGAAGGTGTTGCCTCTTTATTGGATGTTTTCAAACAGAAGTTGGATGGTTATATGTGAGCGATACTTTAGCTGTAGATTCCTGCAGTGAAAGAGATCAAACTAAATGATCCTTTGGGTGTTCCTTAGCTCTACAGTTCCATGATTCTATGGAAGTTCCCACAAATACTCCTAACTGTAAAATTAATATAAGTAGTATGAGAATTTTGCTGTCATTCACATGCTTCCCCTATTCATTCTAACACATAAAGATCCATAATTCCCAGAAGTTAACCCTTAAAACCCTAAATTATTGCAATAAGGGATTTTAGGTCCTTTGGCAATAGGAGCTTTCATTCTTTTAAGTTCACTTTTTCTAAATTCAAGCCTTACAAGCACATTCCCTTCTATAAGGATTTGCTACCCTTTGGGCTAAACCTATTAGTGCACAGAGGTTATATATACACACATTGCTGAATAGTATTCAGTCCTATATGGGGAGAGAATTTTGATTCTTTTTGTGTGATTGTAGACACAGTGTTTTTCTTCTATTTTTAAAACTAGTATGTCATTTTTTTGTATTTTTTTTTATTAATGTATTCATTTGTTAAAATATCTCTACCTTGTCCTATATTGAAAAGATCTCAGAGCGGCTTACAAATAACATTAAAACAACAGGTAAAAACAATGAAAATCATTTATATAAGTTAAAAAAACATTAAATGTAATGATGAGTTAAAAACAGATTTAAAAGTTTTAAAAACTGTGAGCTTCACTATTAGAGATGAATTCATGAGGCCCAAAGGCTAATTATGACATGTTTCTTTAGCAGACTAAAGTGTTTTCCACTCCTGCTCTAAAGGGCTACATAAATACTACAGTTATTAGTAATTTAGGAAGCTTCTTGGTGTCAATGGTGTTCATGGGTGTTATAACCCACACTGGACTGCAGCCAAAGGAAGAAGCTTACAGAGGAAGAGTTACAATTGCTTAAGGATGCTTTCTGGCATATTTCTGTCTTTTCAGCAATTTTTTTCTTTCAACCAATATTTCACTTTGTAAAGCAAACCGAGAGTCTAGCCCTTGGAGAGCCTAGCCAAACTCCTGTTGAATGCGCTGCTGATCAGTTTTACTGTAATATTTTCTATATTTCAGTGAACTCAGTTCCACTGAAATCAGGGTGGTTTCCTTGTAAGAAGATGAATGCAAGTTTACATCATAACAGGATAGTGAGGCTACAGGAACAAGTGTGCTTGGAAGTGTGACCCAAGTATCTTTGCCAATAACATTATAAATAGTACCCAATTAAGTGCAAAAACAACAGATGCTTCTTGCCTGAAAGCCAGAAATTGACTTGTGAAATGTGGAGTTTATATAAAGGCCCAGAGAGTTTTTAACCCTATGGCCGTGTATTCTTACATTAAATATTATATAATGCATGTTGCCATAAAGTAATTCCTCAAAACCGAGCCCATGAGGAAAGTATTTTGTTTCTCTTACAGCTGGAAAACGTGCAGTGATCTGACTCTTAATGCAATGTATAAGTGAAAGAAAATATGAACAAAAGAACATATGTCTAGCTCCATACATTTTCCCCCTGGAAATGGGCCTCTATATTAAATAATTGTGGGCCGGGATCAGGACCACACCCATTGCTGTTGTTGTTGTGTTCCGTCAAATCATTTCTGAGTTACAGTGACCTTAAGGTGAACCTATCACAGGGTTTTCTGGGGCTGAGAGTGTGGTACCTGCCCAAAGTCAGCCAATGGGTTTCCATGGCTGAGTAGGAAATCAAACCCTGGTCTCCAGGGTCATAGTCCAATGTTCAAATCACACCACACTGGCTGTCATTCTGTTCAACAGTGTGAAATTACCACCTCAGGTGGCAGACACTGGGATATCGGAGGGGCACCACCATCTTACCTGTCCTTGTGGCCTTTCAAACTCTTCCTCATGCCCTCCAACTGTCCAGATTTGACTCGGACTATCCCAGTTCATCCTCTGTCATCCCACTTCCTTAGCTGCTTTTGAAATGTCCCAGTTTCTCTTTTCCCCCACTTTCCCCATATGTCCTTGGCTTACTTCAAACTGAATTCAAAGTGCAAAAGAAGTTTGTACTCAATTAACTCAGGACTAGGGGAGAGAAGAGAAGGGGGTAGAATCTTGCCCTTCATTGTAAGCTCAGGCAAAAACAAACTGCTGCAGCCTCTCCTAGCTTGTGTGTTCTTCCTCATTATTCACCATCTTGACAATACTCTGATGTTGCTTGGGCACAGATATCCTGGCTTTCATCAGTGAAATGTCAGAAGGTATGGTTCCTTTCTGTTGAAAGAGAGAGAAGAATAGTCCTGGAGCCAATTCACTCAACACAGTTTTAGCATTAAGGCCCTTTCCGCATCATACTCCATTAGCATGTTCTTCTGTTACAATTCTGGCATCGCCATTCACGCGATGCTATTGGGTTAGGAACGCTCTCTTTTGCACCCTTCCAACTCTCAAATCATTACACTACGAGTCTCATCTATATCCAACAGCTTAATTGTTTGTCTGACTGAAAGAGTAGGTCACCACACACAGTTTTCTCCCAGTGGAAATGGGTGTCTTATGTAAACAGATGCTGTGCATGTTCTTACTGAGGCATAGACCTTTCACTGTGTAGGAAGCAGCAGTCTGTACAACAACATTCCTCACTGACAAGAAAGAGGTGACATCCAACAGAAAGATATCAAATTGTTTCATTCCCTAGTGACAACTGTGGAGATGCAGCAATGCAAATGCATGCCAGATTACTGCAGCACAAGCAAATGCACCTGGCAGCAACTCAGTCATTCTGTCTGAAGTCTGATAGTTTAAATAATACAGTGGAAAAGCACAAGTTGTTTCACTGCCTGAATTTTATGCTTGTCTGGCTTCGCCCAAGACATCTTGCTGCTTGGGACAAAAATAAGAGGACACTCACTTTCTAGTCTAAGTATGGCCCTTTCTGCACCTTACCTTCTTCCGGCACTGGGGTGCGGGGATTGCACGAGCAGCCTCCAGCGAGAGGTTCTCATGTCTGAGGTCCTTCAGCTCCACACGAGCTGCCTGCTCACGCAAGAGCCTCACCTCTTCCTTCCGCAGTGCAGCCTGGGGCCTTCCCAGGCTGCGCTGGGACAGAAAGCGCGACTGGCGTGGCTCTGGAGGCTCTGCACGCCAGGTAAGTGCGCACGGGGCCTGGGAGCAATGCACGATCGTGCACCATTTTCAGCTTCTAGCCAAAAATGAAAAGGTGCACGTTCGGGGCCTGCTGGCCCCTGGAGCATCATGGGATTGTGAGTGCGTCGTGCAGATCGCTCCTCACAATTGCGCGACGCTCCAGGCGCCCTTTCGCATGGGAAAATGCTATTCGAAAAGGGCCTATGTCAGGAATGGAGAAATTGTGGCCCCTGGACTCCTTTTTAGGCCGTTAGTGCCTGCTAGGACACTTCACAAGCCTGAGGGTTTTGAGGTTTTTTGTCCCCAATTTGCTTCCCCAACTTCAACATGCCCAGAGTATGGCTGAAAATAAAACTGGGAATGATGGACATTCCAATAAGGCAAATCACTTCTGGTTTTCACACAGTGGTTCAATGAATTTTATTCAATTCAATGAATGAAACCAGTGAGGTTGCAGGATAACACATGCCCCCCATTCTAAGTGCAATTATCCACCTTTGAAGTCTAGTGGGCAGTCACTATACCTCACTCTGCCTGTGTTGATTAGACACCATTTGATACCATACCGAGTCACAGAGCCCTTTTCACATTACACAGTTATAGTTCTATGATTGCACTTTAACTGCAACAGCTGCATCTTATGGAATCCTGGAGTTTGCAGTTGAAGAAGGCACTAGCACTCTGTGACTGAGAACTATAACTCCTCATCCTAGGATTCCACAGCATTGATCCATGGCAATTAAAGTGGAATCTAAGACCATTTCTGCACAACATCACTATCCCACAACAACAGCGGGTTGTTTCTGGTCCAGGAGTCATGCTACTGCATAACATCGTTGCTGTCCAAGGGCTGCTATCCCATCCCCAAGTATTGCACAACTGCCTTGTACCATTTCCAGAAAAAATCCATTAAGAACCTCCCTTAGCACTTCAATCCCATCAGCTGGCTCAGTATGGTACCGTTATGGCACTTGATAGTGCTTCCTATCCTCCTGGGTCCAGGAGTGGGCAGGATGTGGGCGTGCCCAGTTTGTCCTTCCCTCTGCTGCTCCCATGGCATGGTAACTTCAAAATCTATCACCTCTCTGTGTTTATTTTAAATTTCTCCTTTGAGTTAAAAGTTTTTAATTTTTTAATACATTTTTAAGTGTTATAGTGCGAAAGGCAATAGTGTACTGGCATGTTATGCCGTTACAACATTGCTGCTCTAATATCGCTTCCAAAAAATAAAACAAAAAAGAATGACCAATCAGGGGCATTGGGGTGGGGTGAAGGCAGGGAAAGAGAGTGGCCAAAGATGCTTCAGTGCAGAAAGAACATCGGTGGCAATACTGCTACTCATCCATTTAAGGTGGAAGGGTGCAGAAAAGAGTTTCAACCTGCTACCACTGCGCAAATGGCAATGCTAGGATTGTAATGGAAGAATGCGCTAATGAGGCATGGTGCAGAAAGGGCCTCAGAATTGGGTTGAAGGCATATGAGGACAACAACAACAATTATTCAATGGATAAGCCGCGTACCTTAGAGATGTCCTTTTCCTTTGGTTTCCAGGACTGACTAAAGAAGCTCTTCTGTCTCCTTAGTAAACCTTCAGCTATGAAGAAAGAAAGGCCCATCTTTCTTTTCCTCTGGTTCCATCACATGTGCTATGTAATGAAATGATAATCATTCCTGCAGAAGAATAGAGAAGGAGGATGCTGCAGAAGAGAGAGGGAATGCTCTTCAGGCCTGTGGAGGCATTGAAAATACAGTGGAGTTCTCTGGGCTGAAACCCAGGTCATTTCCGCACTAGAGTGTTATAGCGCTATGATTCTACTTTCAACATCCTATGGAATCCTGGGGTTTGCAGTTTCGGGAGGGGCCTCAAAGGATTCCAGAGGATGTTGAAAGTGGAATCATCGTGCTATAACTGGCTAGTGCGGAAATGGCCCCAGTCATATGTCATGATGGTAGATGGTTGGCTGAAGCTCTCAGTAAAAGCACTTGCACCATGCTACAGTATTTCATTGTAGGTCCTACTTGCTATTATGTATGAGGAAAAAAATCAATTATCTCTCTAAAGCTTCCCCACCTCCACAACCCTCAGCATAATTGCTTCCCTTCACAACCATGTGTCATAGAATAGCAGCCATTTTTATACTTTGGGTTTACTGCTGCAGTTTCCTCTGGAATGATGTGGGAGTGCTGCTGAACCTTAAGGTAATGCTTCTCAGGAATGGGGAAAGCAAATGGATCAAAATAGCATCCCACCCAGGCACAGCAAAATTTATTTTTTCACCTCTCCCCTTGCATGTGTTTATGTTTGTGGTCAATCATTGCACGTATTTCTTTGGGTCTTTCCTTGAAAGGGGATCCTAGACATTGGTATAGATTAATTCAAACCACCTACCAGTTTTAGCTAAACTCTGTACCACTTGAAATATCCTGTCTGAACTGGTACCCGAGAGAGACCAGAGTAAGATGAGAAGCAGCATCTTCTTCTTTAAAATAAAATAAAATAAAATAAAATTATTGTGTTTCTTGGCCACAAAATATAAGATACCAGATGGTTTTGGAAGAAAATTAAACAGAAGACAAGTTCTGCTGGCATGCCTGAATCTATCTAGGGGTTGTGTTTATATTTATAACAGATCATTTCTTTTGAGGCAAAATTTGTCTGTATTGTCAGTTGTAGTTTCTATAAAAACGTGAGCCAGATAATAAAAAGAGAAAACACAGAATCAGAACATTTTCTTTAAAAGTTGGTAAGGAGCTTGTTTCCCCTTTCCTTTGAAGAAAAAGAAGCAATTGTATAGAGCTCCCACAATTGCACCTCCTGTGAATTCGCAAAATTGATAACATTTAGAACAGAGTGCCAAGTCAAACATTCACTTTCTAAGGCCTCATGAGATTCTGGCTCTTCAGTTTTCACATGGGGAATCCTATGCTTTTAAAAGTCCTTCAGGTGAAAAACTGCCTGGTACCCATGCCAAAATCTACCTCAAAAAGGAAGTCATTTTTATTAGAGTAGTAACTTTTGACATAAAACACTTTGAAATTAATGTCTCCTTGTGTACAAGAAGGAATCCAGTTCTATAACAAGAGCTTAGAAGAATTATAGTTTTGGATTACAGCTCCCAGAACTCTCAGCAAGGATAGACACTGACTGGGGGATTTTGGTAGCTATCAAAACAGAAATCTCCATGGTGGATTGGGAGGGTGGTGCAGAAAGGGCCTCTGTTTCTCCAGTTCTCCTTCACCACCCTTTCAGTGCTGCTGCTGCTAAAATAAACCTCTAGCTAGACTGAGGATAAGGAAGAAAAGTGGCCTGAGCAACCACAACAGCCCAAGAGAAAGGCCCGTCTGCAGCAACTTCCCATCCCACAATGAGGATGGGAGAAGGATGGGACTGCAACGACACTCCTGCATGATGTCGTTGCGGTCCTGTCCTTCTTCTGTCCCCAGGCAGCACAATCACAGGTTAAATCATTGATGGGCTTTTCCCATCAATGACTTGCAATCACGCCACTATTCCACACTTACCTGTCCTGCAGAAGCCTGAGAAGTGTGATGGCTGTGCTTCTTCCCCAATGCAGCCTGGGAAAGTACCGCTGCGCTGCGCTGCGGAAGAGGAGTGGCCATCGCGCTCCCTTCCGCAGGGTGCCAGGTGGCTCTGAGGGGAGCATTTCCATCATGCTCCCCTACAGGCAGAGCCACTGCCAGGATCTCCACTGGATGACTTCACAAAAAGGTAGGGTGGAGAAAGGGCCAAAGCAACACACTCAGTTCCCAAACAGAGGTTCAAACTTGACTCCAACAGATACAAAAGAAAATGCAGAGTTATTCCTGCTGTTATTAGAAAAGAATTGCGTTGTAAGGGAATGCTCACCAGTGAAGAGATTTTGCAAAAATTCTGGAGACTATATTAAAAAGACTGTCACATTTCTGTTGTAGCAGTATGTTACACAATACAGCTGCTTCTTTACGCATGAACTGTTTGATTGTGTAGTATTGACACACACCTGCCAATGCCCTGTATGAAGATTGATTCTGTATTTGCCACTCCAAAGAGAACTGATTTTTTTTCTTGCATGCTTCAGCTACAACTCCATATTTTTTTTAACTAAATCTCTGCTTCCTATTTCTGCTTGATAAACTATTCAGCCTCCTTGCCACCCCGTATTCTCTCTTCTGCAGTAAATCTGGGAGGGCATCCTGTTCATGAATTATGATGGCTTAAGTCTGACTTACACCACTGCAATTCACTTTTTCACTTGTTGTGCAAATCATGCAATGACTAAAGTTCTCCCCACAGGCTACCTTTTAAGCAGTGCAGCCACCTCCCAATATGGCAATGTTTTGCATGGAGAGGCAATATTTCTAGCTCTTTTCCTATATCTGGAGGGGGACATTGATTAAAAGTTAGGTTTTGGGGGGTAGCTACAGTAATGTAGCTACCGTATGTCTATGAAGCTGTGTCTCCCAAGGTAAGATTTCATCCCTGTTTTCTCATACAATGTTTCATCTATTCAGCTCTTCTGGTTGATTGTGTGCATGTTCATGCCTTGGATATCCTTTCTTGGCACTGTCCCATCCGTTTTACAGTTCCGTTTTCTGGAGCCAACCCAGGTTAATTCCCTCAGTTACCTTCAGTCTACTCTGCCAAGTTTCTATATGATTAATGTCTTTAATATCTGTATGACAATTCCAATTTAGCTTTTCTTTATAGGCATACCTTATTTAACAAAGCCTCTGACAGTAAAGTGCCTTTTTATAAAATCTCTTTATGCCCACTTGCCCCCACTTTGTTTTTTGTCCTCTGTCTAGCTGGAAGATTGTTAGCTACATCAGCACTGGGAGTGTGATACAGGGTTCTACCATTATCTTGAGGAACACAGTTCTACCATTATCTTGAGCAACATAGTTGTAGGATGTGGGCTTCCTTCCTGGCAAACAATGGGTTAATGGTATGATGGGTTACGTTACGTGTATTGGGGCAACATCATGTAGGATTAACAGAAATCATGGAGACAATTGCCTAGTGGGGAATGATCAGCCTGTGAGATGTGAGAAGAGCTTTGGAATGACAGCCACGGCACCAGGAGATACAAGAGTTTTGGGATGGATGGAAGAGTAGGAAAGATTCTGCCTGCCCCACATTCCTAGGGAAGCCTGGTCATATGCTGGACATGGAGGTCAAGACTGCCCGCTTCCCATGAGGATCCAAAGACCCTGAATACCATATGTATTCTGAGAATAATAGAAATGCTTATCTAGTCATGTTGGAAAGGTATGTGAATGCAATTTAAGACTGTTTTGTAATCATGTAACTACTCCTGCTTAATGCTTGAAGGAAGGTGCCATCATGTATGTGATATGTTTGCTAATGTGAGATTTACTTGTATAGAATAAACACTTTTCTAAAAAGATTTCCTGCTTTCCCCTCTCTCTTTCTCATTCTCTCTGCTTGGTATGTGCACATATATGTGTACAGGATTCCCATTTCCTTTGGAAGGCAAGCCTCTGTGAAGACAGAGGCCCTTTTCGCATGCAGTTTCTTTTGCGAGAGGGCCCCTTGAGCATCGCGTAAATGGGAGCAGCGGTCCGTACAGCGCACTCCCATTTATGCGACGCACACGAGCCTAAAGTGGGCCGCGCATGGATTTTTTTATTTTCAGCTCTAAGCCGGAAATGCTGCACAGTCGTGCAATGCTCCTGGGGCCGTCACGCACTTACCTGCCCTGCGGTGCATCGGGCAAGCTGGGCTGGTCGCGCTTCCTCCCCCAGTGCAGCCTACAGCTCCAAGGCTGCACTGTGGAAGGAAGGGGCAGGGCGTTTGCGCGACGGCCGTGCAACCAGCAACCCAGCTGCGGGAGAATGGAGAAGTGATGTGAGTGCCTCGCGCAAGAGGCTGCTTGCACGAATGGCACCCCCCCACCTCCGCGAGCAGGTAATGTGCGGAAAGGGCCAGAGATGGGGAATAGGCAAGTTAAATCCTTCGGCGACTTCTCTCTCTATAGTTGAGTCTTGAAGTCCCAACATCAAGAAGTGGTGGCAACTTATAGAATGTGGGGTCCCTCTCCTACTCAAGAATAGGAGACAGAAAAAAAAAATCCTAAATGGAAGCTGGGTGAAAGAGGACTGGAGAAACACACACTTTCAGTGCCAAGTTGCAGCAACATTTCTGCAGAAAACAGGACAATAAATCTTGGGATGGGAAAAATGGGAATATGCTGTAAATGGTTCTCTCGGAGCCATGCATGTCTGCCTAGAGCAGGCAAGGTAAATAGCAGTGGCTTCTAGGGCATTTCCTCACTACACTGTTATAGTGCTATTATTCCACTTTCAACCTCCCATGGAATCCTGGGGTTTGCAGTTTAGAGAAGAGCATTTAGCATTCTCAGCCAGAGAGCTCCTTGGCCTCAGTAAACTACAAACCCCAGAATTCCATATGATTTTGAAAGTGGAATAATAGCACTATAACAGTGTAGTGCGGAAATGGCCCTAGAATTCTTTACTGAACATTCATGAACAGCAAAGCAGAGAGGAAAGGGAAGAGCAGATCGGCCTATCTGACCTACTGCCTCCAGGATGTGCCTATGTGTAGGTAGGTATAAAAGCATAGATCTGCAAGTTCAGCTTTCAAAATGGAAATTATAAGAAAAGTCGAGACTGGCAAAAAGAAAAAGAAAAGAAAAAAGAAACCATCTTTGGATACATTTTGGAAGAAATTTTCAGCTGGGCTCTAGAAGGTTGGAAAGGTTTTTGTTTATTATGCAGGGCTCACCTGAACTGATTGTTGCATTTTAGACGCGCATATATTTGGTTTTTTGATTAAAAGTTTGCAGAAACAAGTTGACCTGTTCCTTTTTGTGGTGTGGGGACTACGGTAATCTTTCCGTGTTGCTGGTACCAGATTTTCTCTGGAAAGCATCAGCATATGATTGGTTGTGCGAGGCAAGAAGACCCCATATGATTGGCTGGATGTGAAGATTCCATGGAATCCTGGGGTTGGCAGTTTAAGGAGAGGCCTTTAGAATTCTCAGCCAGAGAGCTCTTGGACCTCAGTCCTGTTGCTATGGAGATGAGGCCCACCATCAATGAGGATGCCAGAAACCTTTTTGGAGGCAAATGTGAGAAAAATTAAAGTGACAGACACAACATAGCCCATTTCCATACTACACTGTCATAGTGCTATTATTCCACTTTCAACATCCTATGGAATCCTGGAATTTGTAGTTTAAGGAGGGGCATTTAAGAATTCTCAGCCAGAATTCTCTTTGACCTCAGTAAACTACAAACCCCAGAATTCCACAGGATGTTGAACGTGGAATAATAGCACTATCACCGTGTAGTGCAGAAATGGGCATAGGTACCAGGTCTTCTCGCCTCACACAGTAGATTTTATGGGTTCCATATGTGAGGAATCTTAAAGCTGAAATTCAGAACAAAAATGCTTCCAGAAAAATGTAAAGTCATTTCACAAATTCAACAGAAAGAAAAAAAAAAAACCAGTACATCAATGTCACCAGATAACACAGATTAGACTGGGGACTATGGAGAAAAGTTACAGGTACTGGAATAGGCCAGTTGCTATGGAGATGATGCCTAGCAGCAAGGAGGAGGACAGTATATTCCTGCAGGAACCCAACCTCAGTATCTTAACCACTCCGAATACAGATTGGATTGGGGAATAAGGGGAAAATTTAGAGGTACAGAAATAGGCTGGTTATTATGGACATGAGGCCTAGCAGCAAGGAGGAGGATAGTGTGCTCCCTCCCTCAGCAACCCAAACTGTGTATGTAAATAACTCTGAATATAGATTGCATTGGGAAATATGAAGCAAAGTTACAGGAAATAGAGAAGACAGTTTGGTGAGTTCTTAAGAGGAAAATAAAAACCCTGGGCAATGCTGGGTAAATATACTTGTTACATTTATAAAACCAAATGACCAAAGATAGTCACAACAGAAAACTAAAAACATAAAAACACTAAAACATAAAATATAGTATATCTGTCTACACATTCTGTTTAATGAAACAATTGATAACAGCCTTTGAAAAAAAAAAGAAATAGACATTTTGGCTTCTCCTTTTTGGTGATGTCTGCTGGAATAAAAGTGATTAAGAGCATCTATTGACAAGTTATAGAATTTGCTGGATCTGAGCATGACATTCAGAGGACAGTTCTGGATGTGAAAGTGACATTATCCTG
This sequence comes from Ctenosaura bakeri, assembly GCA_948474755.1. NCBI lineage: Eukaryota > Metazoa > Chordata > Lepidosauria > Squamata > Iguanidae > Ctenosaura > Ctenosaura bakeri. The sequence goes on along the minus strand of CAOLHI010004292.1, from coordinate 71,842 downwards.
TAAATAAAGGCTATAATGTACCAAGTTCTTGAGCCTGCAAACCCAAAATTTCTCTTTTCTTAAAGCTTTCTTGGGTCACAGAGTTCCTCAAACTGCTATGACACACTGGCTCCCATGGTTTCTTGACTATAATCTCGATTTTGATTTATCATTGAGCCAAGTTACAGACATCTTTGACTATTCCAATATCTTTATCATCTAGTTTAAAATTATGTAAATAATCTGTGAGTAAGCAACACATTGACAAAGCAAATGTTTTGATATAACTAACTCCACCTTCCACAACCACAAGCAGAGAGGCAGACAGTTGCTACACAAATAGTTTTCCACAAAAGAGGTGCCAGAGAACCAGACGTAGTTGTAAAAAGTCAAGCCAAGATAAACTTCACATATTTAGTTATAATCCCATAGTGATGGTATAATAATACAATTTCAGAGATGACAAATAAATAGAGGACGAAATGATGAGAAGGATAATAATAACTCAAGACACAGATTAACAATGGCTTAAAGGTGGAAACATTTTAAGGAAGTAAAACAAACCAAATGATCACAGAGAAACTAATAATATCTTCATAGTACTAATAGTTGTTTAGACTGTGGTAGATGAATATGTTTTCAAATCTGTTTGCAGAGATCGACCAGGAAAGGAAACCAGTCTCATCAGCATGGGAGAATACAGTGTCCCTAAAAGAATAATAAGGACTGGTGCATGCTTATAGATTCAGGGATATAGCTATAAGGGAGCCAAAATGAGGGCTTTCCCCCCTGCAACCAATAAGAATTCTGCCCTTCCAAATGAATTTTTCCTTCAGTCATCAAATTTCTAGCATTGCAGAAGTGAGACATTGACAATCATTCACACCCAGAACTCTAATAGCTGAGGCCTTTGCATTTCCTTGGTGCCTTTGGCTGTCCCTTTTCTTTATTTTATTTTTATAATATTTTTATTAAAACAACTGTTATTCACATTACATACTTGTATTGTCATATTTTCAAATTAAAAAAACAAAAAAAAAGCAAGCTTATTTACCATGTTATCATACAATCTATCCATTTCTCTTATAACTTCCCCTCAACTCTTGATAGAACCTCTATTTAAGTAACTTATCGTGATCTCAATAAACATAAATTCTCTAATGTAGACTGGCTTCTTTAAATTACATATTATAGTATACGTATTACCTATTATAGTATACAGATCTATTTCTCATCATATCCATATACAATTATCCAGCTATTCAACTCCTTTAATATCTATATCCAGTTTTCTTCTATTACTGTCTTAATTGATCTCAAATCATCAAGTTTTTTTGTCTGCCTTTTATCCCGCAGATTAAGTGTAAGGTCTTCTAAAATAATAAATTCTAAAACCTTCTGTATCCATTCTTGTATTTCCGGTATTTCCTCTTTTTTCCAATATCTAGCATATACAATCCTGGCAGCCGAAACCATATACAGAATTATAGATTCATATCTATTGTATTTCTTATCAGTCTGATGCAACATATTTAAAAGATATATTTCAGGTGTCATAGGCAACTGTATTTGTAAAATTTCTGTCATTGACTTGTGAATACTTCTCCAATAAACCTTAGCTTTACAACACTTCCACCACATGTGATAAAAGGTTCCGTTTTCTTGTGAACATTTCCAACATGCTTTATTTTCCAACTTGTATATATTTGCAAGTTTTGATGGATCTAGGTACCATCTATGAAGCATTTTTATGTAATTTTCTTTTAAATTCTGAGCTAATGTAAATTTTTGTGTATTAGCCCAGCTTTTTTCCCAATGTTCCAGGTTTATCGTATGCCCAATATTCTGTGCCCAGATGATCATAGATTCTTTTATTCTCTCAGTTTCTAATTCCATATCCAGTAAATATTTATATAAGTATGATGTTAAATGTTCCGTTTTCTCAAATACTATTTTCTCCCATTCGTTCAGTTGAGGGTTTGTCTCAGTTCCTTCTAATTTAAGATCCATTTTAAATTTTTCCTTTAGTTGTATATGTAGGAACCATTGACAATCCCAACCTTCTTCTGCCAATTCTTCTCTTGATTTGATTCTTTGATTTCCTTTGGAATCTGTAATTATCAAATCTCTATATGTAAGCCATCTATCAAATGGTTGTTTTGCTCTTCCCATCAAAGCCTCTTGGGGTGACACCCATAACGGTATTTTCAAATATATTTTCTTCTTCCAAAATTTCCATATTCCAAATAATAGTTTTCTTATATAATGATTAAGAAATTCTTTATTACCCTTTGACTTTTGGTACCAAAGATAACCATGCCATCCGAATCTCAGATTTGATCCTTCAAGATTCAATACTCTCTCATTCTTCAATTCCATCCAATCCTTAATCCAATTCATTCCGTTCGCAAGGAAGTATAATTTTAAATCTGGGACGTTACAGCCACCTCTTTCTTTCCTATCAGTCAGTATTTTCCATTTAATTCTTGGTTTTTTAGCTGCCCAAATGAATTTTGTTAAGTCTTGTCTCCATTCTTTAAAGTATTTAAAATTAGTAATAATGGGTAGATTTTGAAACAAATAGTTGATCTTTGGGAGAATCATCATCTTAATTGTTGCCATTCTACCCATTAGAGAAAGGTTCAATTTAGACCAACTTTGCAAATCTCTTTTGATCTCTCCCCATTTCTTGATATAATTATTCTCAAATAATGCATTATTCTGTTTGGATATTATAATTCCTAAATAATTAATCTTTTTCTCTTCTTTGATGCCGGTTCTTCGTTCTATTAATTCTATTTCATCTCTTCTCATATTTTTGGATATAAATTTTGTTTTCTCCTTGTTAATTTTAAACCCGGCTATTTTTCCAAATTCTTCACAGATCTCTAAAAACTTTAATACACTTGATTCCAGGTCTTCAAGAAATACTACCAAATCGTCTGCGTAAGCCTTCAGTTTGTATTCACCTCCTTTTATTTTGGCTCCTTTAATTATCCCATCCATTCTTATCTTCCTTTATAGAACTTCCAGCACCATGATGAATAATAAAGGGGAGAGCGGACAGCCTTGACGGGTACCTTTCCTTATATTTATCAGGTCGGACTTATCTCCATTAATTAATAATTGAGCTTTGCAGTTGAGATATATTTGCTTTATCCAAGTTATGAACTTTTCTCCACAGTCAAGTCTTTTTAATAATCCAAATAGAAATTCATGATCCACATTATCAAAGGCCTTTTCAGCATCTACAAAGATCATCATGCATTTTTTCTCGTTATATTTTCCATAATATTCCAACATATTAATCACCGTCTGGATGTTATCTCTGATATATCTCTTAGGTAGAAATCCACTCTGATCTTCGTGGATCATTTCTTGTAGTATGAATTTTAGTCTATTTGCAAGTATTTTTGTAAACACTTTATAATCAATATTTAGTAGAGATATCGGTCTGTAACTGTTAGGATTTGTCGGATCTTTTCCCTCTTTTAATATTAAGGTTATGTTAGCTTCGTTCCACGAATCTGGTTTGCCTTCCTTCTTAATTTCATTAGACATCTTTCTCATCGGTTCTTTTAGGAAAAGAAAAAAAAAAAGGCTGTCCCTTTTCTTTAGATGTCTAAACTGTATTTCTGAATGCTCAGCAAAATATTAAGTTACCGCAATGCTAGAAACTTGGCGACTGAAGGAAAACTGAATCAAATGGGATGAATTCTTATTTGGAGAGGCAATGCTGTCATTTTGGCTTCCCCACCTCCTCAGCTACACCTGCATATAGAAAGTTTCCACATCCTTTCTTTTGCTTTTGCAAATGAAGCATCAAAAGTGTTTGCTAGGAGCCAAGTAATGCTAAATGCCTGAAAAAGTGGATTGAGTTACATATGTTAATTTCTTTCCAGAACCCATTTCCACATAGGTGTATCTGTTGTTTTTTTTTTTAAAAAATCGTTTAATATAATGTTATTGAACGAAATTTACCAAAATAAATGGAACCTACATTACCATCCCTTAAATTGTCACACTGATCTCAATAGAACCTAAGTTGAATTGACATTATCTGTTACATTGAACCCAATGTATGAATGAAGAGGGTTTTTTTAAAAAAAATCATAGTTACAACAAGTCTTTAGCCAGCATGGTGTAGCAGTTTGAGGACTGGTCTATGACCTTGCAGACCAGGTTCAATTCCCCACTTGGCCATGGAAACTCACCTTAGGCACATCGTACATTTTCAGCCCCAGAAAACCCCATGATAGGTTCACCTTAGGGTTGTCATGTTGGAAATGACTTGAAGACACATAACAACAACAATAATAGTCCTTAAAAATGAAAATGATCATTTTAGCATAAGCACAGAACACAGGCCCTTTTTCATAACAATAAGTCTGACAACATATTGAACACTGCAGCATGGAGTAAGACTTCAGAGTATATAACCTGAAGCAAACTTTGGCCTCTAAATCATCTTCTTCTCCTCCCACCGCCTTCTTTTCATCTTTTCCTCAAGATCAAGGCTGTTATCACACTATGTCCCAACAGTGCATTGTCTCAGCAGGATTGTCCCAGCATTGCCATTGTCAGAATGGGACTGGGGTCTGAACACTCTCCATCATGCTTGGTCAGCTGCTGCAAAAGGGTAGCATCAGGCACGCTGTTCTTCCCTCTGCAGTGCAGTGGCAATGGTGAGTCTTTTTCCCTGCCTCTTCCTCACCTCACCCATGATTGGTGATTTCCTGTGCTGCACTGAGGAAGGAAGCACTATGGAGCGCTTCAGCCATTACCACATGCAGGCAGCTGATGGGATCATGGAGAGAAAGGGGGGTGTTACCCTGTTCTCTGGGGGTTCTGGGAGGGACACCCAAATAACCAAAACACAAACACAATTTTGGGGAGAATTAGCTGGAGCACTCACTAAAGCTAGCGAGAGGCAGGGTAACATAGTAGGATCTTGCAACCCAGCGTCTACGAGGTCAAGTCAGTCAAGCAGTCAGACAGTTTAAAAATAGCAAAAACGATGTTTTATTGAAAGACAACAAACAATAAAGACACCACAATCACACAGCTAATGGAAGAACTGGAAATAGGGGTTTTCTGGGGAAATGGGTGATAGGACACCTGTCCCGTACTCCTGAAGAGATATGAAGATAGAGTTTGTTGGGGTGCAGGGAAGAAAGCTCAGTGCGGTTCACTGAGGGGAGCTCGCCGAACAAAACAGCAGCAAAGCGGTCTGGAACTCGGGAGCAATCCGAGGTGGTCTCGGAATCTGGGGATTTATATAGGGTGAATTGTGACTGCAGGCCATACCTTACTCGGTGAGAACAATGCGAGTTTGGAGTGGGGCAAAGCTTTGGAAAAGGTCAAGTTTAACGTGATTGGCTTAGCACTGAATTAACAATAGTGTAGCCAGTATGCAAATGCAAGGTGCTTAGCTTGGCTTTGTAAGACTATCGGCTCAGAGCCGGGCACCTTTGTCAGTGTCGCACTTAAGCAAGAAGGTGTTTGCAGGGAGGTCCCTGAAGCAACGGAGTGGCTTTGTTTTGTCTGCCTAGGTGGAGAATGGAATGTCCAGCAATTATTGGCTGTGCCTGTTTACGTGCTTGTTCGGAGGCCTCGCAAACATGTGGAGCGGGGTGGCAGAGGAAAGCCGAATGGTTTTGATATCAAAAATGATATCTAGTGCTATCACCGGGTAGGCCTGGGCCGTGGTAACAGGGGGCATTACTGGATTTTTTATAGTAGTGAAAAAGGGCATGTTTCCTGCAGAGGGAGATGCGACAGCAGCAGGTGAGTTACATCTTTGTGTAAGGGCCCAGAACTCAAGGAAGTTTACAAATAAAAACAATTAAAGAACAAATTAAGATTAAAATAGAATTAAACCTTTAACAAAGCAATTTAAAACATACGTTTAAATACAATAAAATGCAGTTTATAAAAAGCAGTTTAAAAACCTGTACAGTTTAAAACAATACAGTAGCCTCGTAAAAGCTGTTCTCTTAAAACTTCTCAGTTTAAAAGCTTGTCTGAATAAAAAAAAATTGCACCTGCTGACAGAATAGCAAGGAGGGGGCCATTCTAGCTTCCCACATGAGGGAGTTCCAAAGCGTAGGGGCAGCCACTGAGAAGCCATATCTTCTGTTCCACTAAGCATACCTGTGAAGGTGGTGAGATTGAAAGAAGGCAATAATAGCGCATGGAACAAAGGCCCTTTTTGCACGGGCCTTTTCTCGCGCGACAGCCCCGTGAGCCTCGCGGGAGTGGGAGCGTCGCTCTGCACGACGCACTCCCACTTCCGCCGGGCTCATGGGGCTGAAGCAGCGTGAGCGCGGGTTTTTTGATTTTCACTTCGAAGCGAAAATCACCTGCGCTCGCGCAACGCTCCTGTCACCCACGCGCACTTACCTCTTCTGCGGAGCGTCGGGAGCCGACCGGGTCGCGCTTCCTTCCCTTCGCCCCTGAGGAAGGAAGGGACGGGGCGGGGCGCTAGCGTGACAGACGCGACACATCCTGCTTCACACGCGCACGCGGGGGGGCGGACGCGACAAGCGCCTTTCTCGCGTGCGGGTGGGGGGGTGGAGGGGACAGGCTCCTTTCTTGCGCGCGCGGGGGGGATGGAGGGGACAGGCTCCTTTCTCGCGCGCGCGGGGGGAATGGACGGACGCGCCAGCCGCCGCTGCCTCCGGGAGGCTGCCGCTTCCCCGCTCGTTCCTTCGCCTGCGGAAGGAAGGAGGGGGAAGCGGCAGCCTCCCGGAGAAGGCTTCTTGCGCGAGCTGCCCTCCTCCGTCGCGCGAGCGCCGGCGCTGCGAAAAGGGCCAAAGTTTGATTCTGAATTCCTTTTCTAGAAGTTAACTTTTTGACATGTAGGATTGATGGGATAATTACTGTATCTTTTACAAGACAGCATCTTATATAATTATTTTCATGTACCATTTATAAGCCTGTAGTATGTATCTCTCAGTCATTGCCCTGAAATTTGAAATAATGGGACAGATTCAGTCTGGGTGTGTATGCACCACTGTGGCCAGTCTTAATGTTTTTTTCCCCCTCATATGAGATGTTAAGAGACTCATAGCTTACTACATTTTAGCATTTTAAGTCTTGCAAGAACTAAGTTTATGATTTAACTGTGCAGTTGCAAGCAGAATACAGAAAAGTTATCTTTTTGGTCTGTAGTTCCCAGAATTCCCCAGCCACCATGGCCACTGATGATGCCAGCTGGCATACTCCATTGTTATCAAATAGATCACCTTTCTGTGTCCTACAGCCAGTAACATAATCAAGAGAGAATGAATGATAGGTAATATAAGACCTAATATATAACAATGTAATTCCCTTGTACTAATGAAATAGTAGCCATCCCACTCACCATGATTTAAAATTAGTGTGTAAGTAATGTGGGGAGGATTGGTAATTGAAACTGTGGCTGTAGATCAGAGTAGGCAACTGTGACCTTCTGCAGGTCCTATATCCCAGTTGGGGCTGATGGGAGTTGTTGGCTGAAAACATCTGGAAGGGCACTGTTGCCCAGATAGCTGTAGAACAGTTTCAGACATAGGGATGGATCCTACCAAAATGATTCCTCTTATATCATGCACTGATTTTAGACAGAGAGCAAAAGAAAACCAAGTCTAAGGCCATTTCCACACTAGACTGTTATGGGATTCCATAGGATGTTGAAAGTGTAATAGTAACACTATAACAGTCTAATGCGGAAATGACCTAAATGTCCTTCAGAAATATGACTGCCGTCTGTCTGTCTGTCTATCTCTCTATCTATGCTATCTGTGCTAATTGTGCGACCTATGCTATCTGAAGTTAAAGCAATAAAAAGTCATATTAGCACATATGAGGCACTGTGTGTGACATTTAAAGGATATTTCATCACTGGTAGGTCATGGTCCATTTATGTGTGTGTGTATGAGGGTATTAATTTAACCCTCTTGTAATTAGCCCTGTCATTTCATAGTTTCTTTATTGCTGCCTTGAATTCTGTATTTGTGAGTATGAATATGAAAGGGAGGCATGAAATATGAGTAAATGTATAGTTACAATTCAGTGTTATGAATGTCTATCCAGAAATTGTTGTGAAATGTGAGAGACAGTAGTAGATCCCTCTAGAAATGTAGTCAAACTGGCAAGCAAGAAGATGGACAACAACCAGGCCCAACCCCAAGAGTCTAGTAGAGAAAGAAATAAGTCCAGTCTTCTTTATTAATTATATAAAAGTAGATTCATTTACTTGTCCACAATCAATGGTCTAATAGAGGATAGAGGAAAAAGAGAAAATAGCTGCAGGTTAGATTGATGCAGGTGGAGAGAAAGGGCATGGGGGAAAATACTAAAAAAAAAAAGGTTATTTTTATGCACACATACACTCATACATACATACGTACATGCTGTGCCTAAACTGCCAGAGAATAGCATGCAAACTAGCAATTGGTGAGAATAGACATGGAAAGGTTGCTAATTCCCAAGGAATATTCTTGGTATTCCTAGGCAGGGATGTAAATCCTGACTTGATTCATCTTTGTATGGTTTCTTTAAAAATCCTCAGTGCAAAGTCCAACAAGATCATGGGATTTACTGTTGGTGGTGGTTGCTGAGAAAATGTGCACATTTTTGTGAATGTTTTAATTTTGTGTGTGGTGTAAAACGTATTTTATTTTTGTGTTTTTATTTTGAGTGTGATATTAAAAGTAAAATGAAAAAGTACAAAATATAGATATACAAGAATGGAGAAAAATCTGGAAACAACGTCATTTAAAAAAATTATCAATAAGAATAAAAGAGAATTATTATAAAATAGTTTGGAAATGGTATTTGACTCCAGTGAAATTAAATCAAATAGATGAGAAATATACAAGATTATGCTGGAGAGGATGTCAAGAAATTGGTACATATATGCATATGTGGTGGAATTGTAAAAAGATAATGGAATTTTGGCAAAAGGTTTTTAAAGAGATAAAAGAGATTACAGGAGTAGTAATACCAGTATGTCCAAATATAGCGTTGTTGTCTATATATAATAAGGTTGAGTGTACTCAGGTAAGAAAAGAATTAATAACAAATTTGTTAATTGCAGCGAGATTAATAATAGCAAAAAAATGGAAAACCAATGAAAAATTTCAAATAGAGGAATGGTATAAAGAAGTGTGGAAAATTGCAATTAATGATAAATTAACATGTAGAATTAGATTTATGAAAGGTTTAACAAAAGGGAATGATTTTGAGGAAATTTGGAAAATATTTTTGGAAAAAGCTTTGATAAGAGATGGTAAAGCTACCCTATTACAAGAAGAATGGCAATTTTGGAAAGTGGATTAAATAAAAAGTTGGCTCTGGGGGGTGGGTATATATATATATATATTTTTCTTTTCTTTTGTTTGGTTTGGTTTTATATTCTTTATTTTTTATTTTTATTTTATATTACGCGTGTGTGTTAAACTTGTGATCTATTGATGAAATTGGATATTTTAAAAGGAAAAAAAAAGTTAACTGGCTTTGAAGTAATAAGATTATAATTAATAATAGAACAAAAATGTATAAGCTGTATGATATGGAATAAGCTGAATAAGGTTATGATTTCAAGTGTAAAAGAGAAAAAAATAATAATGCAAGTTTATGTTGTTTAAAGGAAAAAAATTTTTTCCTTTTTTCCCCCACTATTATGTATAACACATGGTGTTTAATTTTTTGTTTTTGTTTTCTAGTTATATAATTAATAAAAAATTATTATTAAAAAAAAATGAAAAAGTAGGAACTCTAAAGAGATCATGTACATCTTTGTAATCAGTCAGTCTGTCTTTTTGTGCTTAGCTCCACAAAGGGAAAAGATACTTGTTTTATGCACAGACAAAAAATGTAGGCCCTTCGTATGGTATTTTTTGAGACCCAACATGGTGTGGTGGTTTGAGTGTTGGACTACAACTCTATACACCAGGGTTCAAATCCCCATTCAGCCATGGAAACTCACTGGCCCTTTCCACATGGGGTTAAAAAAATGGTGTAGAGCGACCTCTAATGGAGGTCGTCTACACCATAACGTGGATTGGGGCAGACTACTTTTGTGTAGTTCCACACCCCAATCTGCGCAGGGGCGACCGGAAGTGGTGGCGCCGCATGTTTTTTGAAAACCACTTGTCTTGTGGTTTTTAAAAAGCACAGGGTGTGCAGCCCCGTGCAGCCCCGTCGCAGCACCCGATGTGGATCTGCAGGCACATGAAGTGCGCACCTGCAGACCGTCCGGGGGGGGGAGGGCTTCTGGCTGGCGAGTTTCTCCGGTTGGTGGACAGCCTCCGCCAGCCGGAAGCCACCATTTTGGATGCCGCGGGATGCCGCAGGACGCCGACGCGTGTGGAGCAGCGAACTCACGCTGCTCCACGTGGCGATGGACTTACCCAGCTGCAGGTAAGCTCCGTTTCAGCGCGTTTCCGGGCGTTGCTTCCTCCGTGTGTGGAAAGGGCCACTGTGTGACCTCGGGCAAGTTACAGCCTCTCAGCCTCAGAGGAAGACAAAGACAAATACCTTCTGCACAAATCTTGCGAAGAAAACCCCACAATAGGTTCACCTTCAGCTTGTCATAAGTCAGAAGCCACTTGAAAGCACACAACAGCAAATAACTTGTAGTGTTTTCTGCAAATTGTAAAAACTGTGCTGGAACTTAATCTTTTGAGAAGACTGAAGAATCTTTGAGGAGCCATTGGCCCTTTCCGCCCAGTATTTGCCACGCAAAAGGGTGCCTGGAGCGTTGTGCGATTGTGAGGAGCAATCTGCACGGCACACTCGCAATGGCGCAACACACCAGGGCTGGCAGGCACCGATAGAGCACCTTTTCATTTTCGGCTGGAAGCTGAAAATGGTGCTCAATCGCGCATTGCTCCCGGACCCCACGCGCACTTACCTGGCGTGCAGAGCCTCCGGAGCCATACTGTTTGCACTTCCTGCCCCAGTGCAGTCTGGGAAACTCCCAGGCTGCGCTGTGGAAGGAAGAGGCGGGGCTCTCATGCGAGCAGGCAACAGCTGCGGGGCTGAAGCAGCAGGGACGTGGGAGCCTCTTGCCGGAGGCTACTCGCGCAATCCCCGCACCCCAGTGCCGGAAAAAGTTAAGGTGCAGAAAGGGCCTCTTACTCAGTACAAGAGTCCTTTTATAGTATTAGATTTTCTATGGGAGTAAGGAAAAATACAGAGCAAAAGATTCATTTATTATTTTGATGCATTAAAAAAACAGGAAGATAAAGATGAGATCAATTCCAGACCAAACTAGGATTGGGATTTGATGTAGGAAGAAGACATTTTTTTCCTATGCAAATACTGACACCAAACAGCACACACAGCCAATTAAGGGAAACCAGAAGACATTGCTTGATAAGGAGATTGAGGGCAGCAGACAGAAGCTGGCAAGTTTACTGACCAATTTGGTTTTTACCAAGGGAACTGCCACAAGGCCTGCTTCGCATTTTTTTTTTTTTTTAGCGCAAAGCTCCAGTCTTCAGTGTTTCAGATTTAGCTCCCTTCTACGCTTTGCTTTCTAAACCAGGGAAGTCAGACTGACCTCTGTTTTGAAGTTGGATTGAATCCTTGAAGACTAGAACTGTGGAGTATTCTGAAGCCAAGGACTGGCTGCAGTTATTTATAAACAGTTTAGAAGAACAGCATGAACTGTAGGGTGGGTGGGGGGCAGAGTGGGGAAATTTTCTTTATGCTGTCTTTGCTGCTTCAGTGAACCCAGCAGCATGTTTGGATTTGCTTTGTTACATGCCAGTGGGCCTCGTGCTAGAAAAGTGAGGCCAGATCGAAAGGCAAGTCTCACTGTATAGGTATTCTGAACTTGAAGCTTTTTAAATAGGCCCTGACCTAGCCTCAAATGTCTTGTAACTAAGCCTTACTGCCAATTTGAGTTCACTAGACAGCAGGGCTGGTGTCAGGTCCTACTATCCTTGGGCAGCAGCTACTAGAGCCCTAGCAGGGTTTACTGCTGATGCTGGAACAGATAAATCTGTTAATTCAATCTCTCTGTCTAATGTCATTCAATAAAGCCAGTGTGGTTTAGGACTCCTAGATACCAGGGTGCAGATTTCCGCTCAGCCACGGAAAGCACTAGGTAACCTTTGGCAAGTCACATTCTCTCAACAGCAAACCTCCTCTGAATCAATCTTGCCAAGAAAAACCCATAATAAGTTCACTGTAGGGTAGCCATAAGCATACCCTACAACTGTCATCTGTCCCACTTTAAGTGGGAGATCCATGAAATTACCTGACATCCTGCTTTTTGTAGTTCTTTTAAAAATGTCCTAATATCCTGCTCAGCACAGTTGATGAAGGCCTGGCAACACAGTCAGCATGGTCAGTGCGCACTGGGCTAGGTTGAGTGGACAAAGTGGCAGTGAAAACAAGGAGGTGGGCCAATGAAGTGGTGGTGGAGATGAGGAAGTAGGTGGTGGAGATGTTGCTAAAGGTCACATCACTGCCCTTCCCATCTTTGCCACCACCGCCACTGCTTCTTCCATCTTGCAGCATCCAGCAAGATGCTGCTTCCACTACTCAGCATGGTTGTCAAAGGCTCAGCTAATCCAGAGGGAGGGCTGAGTCACCCCTACCTCTTCATCTTTGCTGCCACCACTACCATTTCCTGCACCTGGCAAGGCACTACCTCTACCACCTGGCATGGTTGGTGAAAGTTTGGTTAGGAAGGGTGGAGGGCCAAGTCACTATCACTCTTCTCATCTTCACTGCTGCTTTCTCCATCCAGCAAGCTGCTGCCCCCACTGCTTGCCATGGTCAGTGAAGGCTCAGCTAGATCAGGTGGAGGACCAAGTCACCTCCTTGTCTTTGCAGCCATCACTGCCATTTCCTCCACGCAGTCTAACTGAGCCCTCACCAACATGTCAAGGAGCAGCACCTCACCATCACCTCAGGAGAAACCAGCTGAGCTGGTGGTGCCTCTGTCAGGTGACTGTGTAATGGAGGAATAACAGACAGGGCTTGGAAGGGAGATGAAGACCCACTACAGTAACAGCAAAAGTGGTGGCAGCTGCTTCAAGGACCCCAGCCATGCCTAGGAGATTATGGCATTCCTGTTTTTTATCTATGAAATGCGAGAGGGTATATGTAAGTTCAAAAGGACTTGAAGGCACACAGCAACAAAAATAAATGCCATTCCAGGGCATTGCGGCACATTTAAAGGTTCCAGAGACACAGTTACCCAGCATTATTTGGAGCACTAGAACAACTAGAACCCACATTTTGGACTACAACTCCCAGAATCCGCCAGCCAAAATGGGAATTGTACTCTACAAAGTGGCTGTTCTGAACTCTGGGAGAAGGCATACTTTTTATCAATTTATACAGCCTGAGGCTCCCTTCAGAGCTAGACCTGACTTTCATTGTCTACACCAACCATTCCCAATGGGGGCCCTGGCACATTTGAAGGGGGTCACAGACTGAAAGCTGTGAGAAAGGAAGCCCCAAAGGTTTATGGGGGCCCTGAACCAGTGAAATACCCAAGTAGCAATCTTAATTAGAGTCAACAGTTTCCCTCCTATTTATAATATCTTTCCAACATACTGTTTGAATTCGGTGTGCCCAGTAAATATATTGCTTAAGCTCCTCCCAAATCTCAATTTAAGAATTGAAATCTATACAAATTGAGGCTTTTTGATATATTTCATACCTCTGTGGATAGATACCATGACAGGAGATGACCTCTAACTGTTATTGTCTAATTTGAGTATCATAAAACTTGCAGAAAAGCACCAGGCTCATATAGATGTTTGATTTCATAGTATTTTTAAAAGTTTTGTCCAATATGTTGGAAGGTTTGTTACCCTGTTTTCTGGGGGTCCCGGGAGGGACACCTAAATAACCAAACAACAACACAACTTTGAGGAAGGTTAGCTAGAGCACTCACTAAAGCTAGCGAGAGGCAGGGTAACTTAACAGGATCTTGCAACCCAGCATCTACAGGGTCAGGTCAGTCAAGCAGCCAGATGGGTTAAAACAAAATGATGGCCCTTTTCGCACTAGGCTTTTTGCGCGAGCGGGGGCAGGCGGCTTGCGGGAAAAGCCTAGTTCGGGAGCCTGCTGGTTCCCCGCTGGTTCCTTCCGCAGCCGAAGGAACCAGCTGGGAAACGGCACCGTCCCGGAGGCGGCGGCGGCTCGTGAGTCCATCCCCCCCGCGCGCGCAAGAAAGGAGCCCGTCGCTCCTGGCGCGCGCGGGGGGGGCGGGCGCGACTGTCGCTCGCTCCTGGCGCGCGCGGGGGGGCTGCTCGCGACAGCCTCCCGATGGCGCGCACGCGTACGGGGGGGCGGGCGCGACTGTCCCTCGCTCCTGGCGTGAGGGACAGTCGCGCCCGCCCCCCGCGCGCACCAGGAGCGAGCGACAGTCGCGCCCGCCCCCCGCGTGCGCGAGCGAGCGGGAGGCTGTCGCGAGCAGCCCCCCGCCTGTGCGAAGCAGGGTGCCGTCGCATCCGTTGCACTACCACCCCGCCCCGCCCCTTCCTTCCGCAGGAGCGGAGGGAGGGAAGCGCGACCCGGCCGCCGCCCCGACGCACCGCACAAGAGGTAAGTGCGGGCAGGCGCCGGGAGCGTTGCGCAAGCGCGGGTTGATTTTCGCCTGCTAGCGAAAATCAAAAACCCCGCGCCCGCGCCGCTGCAGCCCCGTGAGAGCGCCGGAAGTTGGAGTGCGTCGTGCGCAGCGGCGCTCCCACTCCCGCACGGCTCACGGGGCTCTTTCGCTTGGGAAAGCCCGTGCGAAAAGGTCCGATGTTTTTTTAAGTGCAGACAAATATTAAGGACACCACAGTCACACAGATACCTAAGGAATCAGAGATTGACCTAGGGATAGGGATTTTCAGAGGGAGATGGGTGATACGACACCTGCCTCGTAGTCCTGGACCTTGAGAGCGAAGTTGGGGTGCAATGAAGAAGCTCAGCGCAATTGGCTGAGGGGGGCTCACCAAGCAGAGCGGCGGCAAGGCTGGATGGAATTTGGGAGTGATCCCGGGTTGAGCAGTCTCAGTTACTGAAACTGAGGGGAAGGCTCGCCAAGCAGGGTGGTGGCAAGGTGGGATGGAACTCAGGAGCGATCCCGGGTTGAGCATTCTCAGTTACTGGAACTGAGGGGAAGGCTCGCCAAGCAGGGCGGCGGCAAGGCTGGATGGAACTCAGGAGCGATCTGAGGAAGGTCTCGGAATCAGGGGTTTTTATAGAGGGAAATGTGACTGCAGGCTATACCATACTTGGGGAAAACAATGTGATTTAGGAGCGGGACAAAGCTTTGGAAAGGTCAGAATTTAGCATGATTAAGTCCAAATTGACAAAGCGTTAACCAGTATGCAAATGCAGGGTGTTTGGCCTGTATTCAGCTTGCCAGGTTGCCTGCTCGGGACAGGGAGTCCTTTGTAAACAGCGCATATGCAATGAGATGTTTGCCGGAGAGGTCCCTGAAGCAATGAACCGGCTGTATCTGGCCTGCCTGGGTGGAGAATGGAATGTCCCACAATTATCGGTCATGCCTGTTTGTGTGCTTGTCCAGGGGCCTCACAAACACGTGGAGAGGGGTGATAGAAGAGAACCAAATTATGATATCAAAATGATATCTTGGGGTATCTCCAAGGAGGTCTAACCTGCAGTAACAGGTTCAAATTCTTGGTGTTAATGGATGATTTCCTGTTCTATCTGCTCATGTTGTATGCCTATTTGACCCCAGGGTGGTGGTGACTAGAACCTATTTGGGCCAGAAGAAAGGGCAATATAGATAATCTGGAAAAGTCAAGGTCCACAAAAACTGCCCCACAGGTAATATGAAAGAGGGGAACGTTTAAATGTTGTAGATGCCATCTTGAACATAGTGCCACCCAGTGTCACTTAGAGCCAATGCTAGATTTTTGAGTCCCCGTTCCTGATTGGTAATACTCTATGCCACGAATGAACAACTATGGCACTTAAGATATTTTTTTTGGAATGCAGCATCCATAATCTTCAGCACTGGGTATTCTGGCTAAGACTCAAGGGAGTTGCAGCTCAACAATGCCTGGGTAGCCAGAACTGCTCATCCCTGTTACAGGTAAAAATGAGGCAGGAGCAATTATTCAATTTACCAATTTGAATTAAAATAATATCCCTAAGAACCAGTGTGGTGTAGTGGTTGAGCGCTGGACTGGTACCCTGGAGACCAGAGTTTGATTCCCCAGTTGGCCATGGAAAGCCCCACTGTGTGACCTTGGGTGTGTCACACACACTCTCAGCCGCAGAAAACCCTGTGATAGGTTCACCTTAGGGTCATCATAAGTCAGGAATGACTTGGAGGCACGTGACAACAATATCCCTTGAGTTAAGAGAAATAAATAACTGAAGAAAAACTGGACCTGGTCCAAAAACTGTTCATTCTCCTCTTGTAGATTTTTATAGGGAACCTTAGGTGTAATTGTCTCACTATACAACTGCCATCTTAGACCTCTCATGGTTTGGAGAAGGATGAGGAAAACATTTCCTTAGTTAGGCAGACAATCTACAAGTCTTTTTGAAAGCTTTGGAAGGCTATAATATAAGGAAGGGATGAGAAACATGTAACACTCAAGATGTAGCTAGACTGCAGCTCCCATAATCCATCACCATTAGCTATGATGGCAAGAATAGAGGAAGTTTCAATTAAACTATATTTGCTGAGCTATATCTTCTCTACCCATTATTTAAAACAGGAGTTGGACTCATGTGGCCCTCCAGGTGTTATTGAACTGCAGCCCTTTGTATTGTTCACCATGAACCATGCTGGCTAGGGCTTTTGGAAGTTGCAGTCCAACAATACCTGGAGGATCACACAATTCCCACTCTTGCTTTCATGTAATGCTTTCCTGCTTCAAAATCTCTAATAGAAAATTTGAGCACTTCTGCAACATATGGTTGCTTATTTATCCATTTACCAAATTTCCACACACTCTTTCCACATATGTATCCAAGGCAGCTTTTTTAAAAAAAAATCCCAGAAATGGCATAAAAGTAGCCAATAAATAGCAAAATTAAAAATACAGAATTTGTGAGTTAAAAACAACATCATTAAAACCAGATGCTATTCATCCACAAACTCATGCCTAAATTAATGATGGTCACTTCCAAAAGTCTAGGACTGAATGAGTGATGCATGTTGCTAAAGTAGGCTATACCCTGAATCATAGTATTAGGATATTTCATAAGAAAGGCTGAGTCCAGAAAACATTGGCCAGTATTCTAGATCATCTATTTCACTACATAATAACTTTAGTTACTTTAGTTAAGTAGGGTCTCCTGGCCTGATCTCCCCAGTCCTGACTTACTGGGCTGCAGCTACTGTGAGCAATGGATTCTGTTCTCCTGTTAATTGGGATGAGGCAGAATGACATTCCCACCCCGCACTAGTGGGACAGCCAGAAGCAGTATCCCTGTTGTAATTTCTCCTCATACTGGAGATTGCTGGCAGGGTACGTTTCTGGAACATCAGTTGTTACCCCAAGAAGTTGGGGATATTGGGGTCCACCCACAATGCCAGCATCTCCTTAGAGTCTGGAGGAATTATAGCTCAAAGGAGGCTTGCAAGAGGAGAGTAATGAATGGAAGGATCTTTTCACCTATGTATACAAGTACTAACTATAGAGAGGACTCCAGTTAAAGTTAAGCAAAGCATTTTATTTGAAATGACAAACACACAAGAGATAAGATACTCTTAAGAACCCTACAAGGCTACTGGAAAGTGAGGTGAGAAAGGTTGGATAGAGAGAGAATGGGGTGGAAAGGGTAATAGTTAGCAGTCCTGAAGAAGGGTCACAGTGGAGGCACTCAAACAGCATCTGAAGGTAGCATGGAGGAACAGCAGTCTGGAGCACTATGCACTACATACTACAATTGGCTGGGGTTAAAGCTAGGGTTTTTATACACTATTTCACACCCTGAAGGTATGTGTTGACAAAGTCATAATGGCTTTCCCATGTGACCGACAAGATGTCTGGAATGGGCTGATTGCTGTACTCCAGAGTGACAGAACATTGATAAAACTCATGATAATCTCTTAATGTTCAGTCAGGTAGGGTATATGGGGAAAGTCTCTGTTACCCTGATTTCTGGGGGTCCCGTGAGAGACACCTAAGTGCGCTCCAGATTATCAAGTTGGGAATTAGTCAAAAGAGCACAAGCTAGCAATATGAGAGGCAGGGTAACATAGTGAGATCTTTTATCCAATGTCTACGGGGTCAGGGCGAGTCAAGAAGCAAACAGAAGTAAACTAATAATTGTTGTTTTTATTAAAATACAGCCAAACAAGTGTATGCAACACACTCACACAGAGAACTATAGAAATAAAGATTGGAGTTGGATAAAGGGATTTTTAGAGGAGGTTTTGGTATGAGAAATACTACACATGTCCTGAAGCCCGGTAGTCTCAAGATGAAACTCGTGGAAAATGGAGTTTCTCAGCATGTGGAGCTGAGGGGAAGGCTTGCCAAACGAAGTGGCAGCAAGGCGGGATGGAAGTCAGGAGCAATCTGAGCAATCCAATGAAGTGCTCAAAGTCAGGGGTTCTTATAGGGGAAAATGTGACTGTAGGCTAGTCCGTTCTTGGGGACAATAATGAGTTTTGGGCTGGAGACAAAGCCTCTGAAAGGTCAGAATTTTACATGATTGAGTTAAGACCGAATTGTCAATAGAGTAGCCAGTATGCAAACGTGGAGTGCTTGACAGATGAGTATTTGGCTAGTCAAGCTGCCTGCTCGCAGCAGGGAGTTCTTTGTAAGTAGCGTGCATACATAATGTGGTACTTGCCTTGAGGTCTCCTGAAGTGGCGGGTCGGCTATTTCTGGCCTGCCAGTATTTGTGTGGAATATTACAGCGATTAGCAGCCGTGCCTGTCTGTGAGCTTGTCGGGGGGCCTCGCAAGCATGTGAAGGGGTATAGTAGGCCAAATTATTGATATCAAAATGATATTTAATATCCCACAAGTCTGGGCTAGGAACTACAGTAACATCTCCATAGGGTAAGATTGAGGGATGGACTCTGCTCACCAATCTGGAAGGTTTGTCCTCCATGGTATTCAAAAATGCCAAGAGCCTGAAGCAATGAAGGGATTAGCACAAACTCATCAGCACCAGGTTTTCCACATAATTCTACCTGAACATTAATGACCCCAAACACATCTCCAGCCATCATAACCTTGAACATGTTCTCCAGCCAGCATGGCCCTGATTATGTTCTCCAGTCATTAATAAGTCCAATTTATGAAAATTGCATAACTCCTAGGAGGGGTAGTAGGGTATGGTAACACAATCTGCTGCATCCTGATCATCAGGAAAAGAAATCCCCATTGCTTGCAGTGGCTGCTGCCTGATAAGGAAGGATTGAGGGACTTTTATGATCCCTGTTTATTCCCTACTCTATTGAATATATATGGATTGCAAATATGAAACAGCTAACTCTAGGTTATACACTTGTAAATGCAATCATAAATTCCAGCCATAATTTTTAAAGAAAAAAACTTAATTGACAACACCCTAAACTGAATTGCCTTTGAATGTCACTGTAGTAGACACAAAGCTGACACTGTTGCCAAATTTAAAACTGGAGACGGATTCTGTATTTTTAATGGTTCTATAGGAGAGGGAATCTCAGTGTGTGTACTTTCTCATGAAACCAGGTAACGAGCAACACCTATTACAATCCCTTCTTCTACACAAATATTGAAGATACAAAAGCCATTTACAGTTTGAAATCTGGCAGCCCTAGCTGACTATGTGTTCACTTTCTGACACTTTGTAGAAAGTGGCTGCTGCAGTCTGTGCTCATCAAAATTCTTGAACTCCCATTTCAAGAGCAGTTTTCTGCAAAGGTTGTTACAACGGCCTTGTCTTGAAATTAACAAAAAACAAAACAAAAAATCCCAAGTCTTCTTAAAAGATCTTACTTAGTTAATAAATACTACACCTGTGATTCTAGGACTGAGTGAGCTGAAGCTTTTTCAAAGCTGTGATCTCATCTAAAGTCATGAAATTCACTCAACAGGATGGAGAATTTCTGAAAAGTTAGCCTATTTGCCTATAGCTGTGTTTCTCTAGAAGCTAGCATGGGGTAGTGGTTTGACTATGTGGTTTGTCTCTGGAGACCAGGGTTTGAATCTCCACTTGGACAGGGAGGCAAAGGCAACCTCCCTCAGGGCGAATCTTGTCAAGAAAACCTTGTGAAGCCTGTGTTGTTATGTTTTTAGCTGCCGTCAAGTTGACTTTGACTTATGGTGCCACATGAATGAAAGTTACGCTGTCATCAACCACCTTGCTCAGGTCTTGCAGATTCAGGGATGTGTCTTCCTTGGTTGAGTCTATCCATCTGCAATGCAGACTTCCTCTTTTCCTATTGCTTTCTATCTTACCAAACATCATTGTTTTTTCTAGTGAATCATGTCTTCTCATGATATGACCAAAGTAGGACAGCCTCAGTCATCTTGGCTTCTAGGGAGGGTTCAGGCTTGATTTGCTCTAGGACTCATTCATTTGTCTTTTTAGCAGGCTAGGATATACATAGAATTCTTCTCCAGCACCACATTTCAAATGAGTTGATTTTCTTCCTATCTGCTTTCTTCACTGTCCAGCTTTCACAACCCTACATAGAAATTGGAAATATGATGGCATGGACAATCCTAACTTTAGTATTCAATGATATATCTTTAAATGTGAGGATCCTGTTTAGTTCCTTCATAGCTACCCTTCCAAGTCCTAGGCCCTTTTCGCATGCCAGTATTGTTGCAAAATGGCCTCGGGAGCTTCGCGTGATTGCGAGGACTGTTTCACATGACATCCTCGCAATCGCACAACGCTCCTGAGTCCAGTAGGCGGTGATCATGCATTATATCATTTTTGGCTCATTGCTGAAAATGATGCACAATCGCACGTCCCTCCCGGGCCCCACAAGCACTTACCTTGCATGCGGAGCCTCTGGATGCGCGGCGATTGCACTTCTCCCACCAGTACTGGGAAAGTACCCAGCTGCGCTGCAGAAGAAAGGGGTGGAGCGCTTATGCTTCCTTCTGGCCAGCACGGAGCTGGTGTGGAGGGGAAGCAGAGGGGATGCAAGTGCTTCTTGGAAGAGGCTTCTTGCATGATCCCCTCATGACACCAGCGGCACCAGGTAAGGTGAGAAAAGGGCCCTAGTCTTCTGATTTCTTGACTGCACTCTCCATTCTGATTAATGATTGAGCTAAGGTATGGGAAATCTTGAACTATTTCAATGTCTTTGTTGTTTCTTTAAGGTTATGTAAATCATCTCCACTGCTGCTGCTGCCCAGTAGCTGTTTGCTGCATTTATTTTGGCTGCTCAGTGAAATCCTGTCTGACTTGAGAGACACTACTAGTAGCAGTGTTGATATCAGCATGGTCTCTTGCCTCACAGTAGCACACAATCCCACCACCATGGTAAGGTAGTGCCATTGTTGGGCTGTGAAGCCTTAGGGTTGCCCTAAGTCAAAAATGACTTGAAGGTACACATCAACAGCAACAATAATAAGTGTTTGTCCACCATTAACCCTGCAGATGTTTCAGACTTGAACTTCTGGAATACCATACCATTGGCCATTCTCACTCAACTTACAGTTGAAGTCCAAAAAACACCTGCAGCATAAAAACCAGAATCAAAATCAATACATTTATTGTGGGGTTAACTTTTGGGAACAGACCAGCTAATTCCATTCTGATCACATCTCCGACCATTATTTTTGCCATCATGTCTAGAAGAAAATCAATGCAGCTTTTTGTTTTGAACCAGCTAGACTTTTTATTCATGTTCAGACTATTGTATGTATTAATGTTTGATATGCAGCTGCTTTCTTTACACTGAATGTTATTAAGCTATATTCCAGCTACAGGTTTCAGCTGAGCTTTTTGTTTTTAACCAGACTTGGATCCCAAGGCCTAGTTCAGGTCAACCAATCCCCCTAAACAGGTGGACAGAAGACCAATAGAGCAAGGTGCCATCATTTACCAACAACACCTCACTCCAGACATCCAGATGAATACTCCTGATTTCTTTGTTTAGAATAGAAGAAATTTCTCCCTTTATTGGTCTTTCACTGGTGTAGCAACCTCCTGGCAGATATTATATTATCTCTAGCAACTGAAACAAAGAAAGATGAATAAGTCTTAATTGGAGCTACTAAACTAGACAGGAAAAACAATGATATATAATACGTAGCAGATGCAGAACAATGAGCTTCAGGCCTGTGGGAGGTTTTTAGTCCTAAAGTTGCCCCTAGATCTCCTTTTCCTTCCCTCTCCCCATAAGGAACTGATTTTAAAAAGCTATGCATGCAACATCATCAGATGTGCAATTTGAATGTCTCACATCAGCATTAATTCTAGTCTAGTCGATTATTCAACAAATGAAAACATTGTGGTTCCTAGAGAATGGTCTATACTGTTGACTAAGCTTGATTAAAACTTTCCACTTAAAATAAACACCCCTCTCCCCTGTATATCTCTAAAACTGAACACTTAGCATGACCTAATATGGGGAAGGGGATATATGCTGAAATTGCATGCTTGCTAGAAGGTTGTGGGGGTGGGCTAGTACTACCAAAGCCTTACTTGGTTTTGCAAGATAGAGATGAGAAATATGAGGCCTGGTGCCAATTGTATTTTTTTTAAAGGTCTGTGTAATCTATGCTGTCCCACCATTATTAAGAGCAGGCGGTGGAAAGACTAGGTTGTAAAACTATACCTATACATACTTAACATATAGTTCCTTAACATATATCAGTTCCTCCTACATCTATTTACCACAGTTGGTTTGGCCAAGCAAAGTGAGTAGCTATTTTCTCTCAAAAGATTCCACACTAGATCTGAAATCCTGGGATCCTTTCACATGACACTGCTATAACACCAATTCCACTTTAACTGCCAGGTCTACATGATATGTAATTCTGGGGTTTGTGGTTCTTAGTGGGGCACTAAAACTCTCTGGCCTGCAATTCTACATAGCTTTCTCTAAAAATCCCAGAATTCCACAGGACTGAACAATGGCAATTAAAGTGGAATCATAGCACTATAACTGTATAGTATAAATGGTTTTCAGGATCAAATGGCTACTCCAGAAAGGATCAGAGAAGACCTGAGTGCTGATCACAATTCACAAACTTATTCTCACTTGCTACAGATTTCATCATGGATAGATACAGCAGCTGACATCTGTTGCTGCTGAGGAAAGAAGGGTGGGCTTTGTCACATTTACAGTATCAGGGCATGATCTTAGAACTTTGTTACAGGATACATCTAGACTTACGACTGAATTCCATTGTTCAGTGAACCTTGTGGCTGCTGAAGATATTGTAACATCTTGTTTAATGTAACTTCAGTGAGCCATAAATAGATAGATAGTTTTTTTTCCTTTCATATGATGAAGAAAAAAAATAAGTATAGCATGAAGAAATCTAAAAGGAATTTACATGCTCTTCCCATAGGTTTATAGGAGTGAAATATAGCCAATAAATTGTACATATATATAACTCCTATATGATCTAATTGGTTTAGTCTAGTGAGTGAGGTGGTCCTTAAAGAAGGGGCTGTGCTTGCAGAGTTTCAGGCCATTTCAGCACAAGTCTGTTATAGTGTGATGATTCCACTTTCAACTTCCTATGGAATCCTGGGGTTTGCAGTTTCGGGAGGGGCCAGGCGGCCCCTCCCGAAACTGCAAACCCCAGGATTCCATTGGAGGTTAAACGTGGAATCATCGCGCTATAACAGTCTCATGCGGAAATGGCCTCAGTTTAGAAAGAGAAAGGTGAGGAGGAATGGAATTGCTCTTCCCAAATGAGCAGGGATTTAGAGCTATAAAGGTTCATCTCTTAGAACTATGGATCTTTGTGTGTTAGAATGAAGAGCAGAACCTTCTGGATCATGGCAAAATTCTAAGACCATGTTTCTAAGGCCATTTCCACATTTTACTTGATCCTGTTATTCTCTGGTCCTGATCCCGGCAGTGGCTTTGGCGGGAAGGGAGTGTGACGGAAATGCCCCCTTTTGCACCCAAACAGCTTCCTATGGAAGGAAGTGCAGGCGACATGCACCTGCCTTCCACAGTGCAGCTTGACTCTTTCCCATGCTGCACTGGGGCAGGAAGTGCCTCCATGACACTTCCTGCCCTTCCACATGGCAGGGAAGGATGAGAGTGTCGTGTGATCAGGAGTTATTGATGAAGAAACTCCCTCAGTGATTTACCTCATGATTGCACCGGCTGGTGATGCGAGAAGGGCGGGACTGTGACAACATCATGCAGAAGCTTTGTCATGGTCCTGCTCCTCTTGTGGCCCCGTGCCAGGACAGGACATCATGCAGAAAGGGCCTGACTTTTAGAATAAAGAGTATTTGTGGGAATCTTGTTGAAGAGCTCTTTTCATCAGGACTTTCTTCCTAATGTTAAGTTGGAGTCTCCTTTCTGGTAATTTGAAGTCAGTGGTTTGGTTCTTATAATCTGAAGCAGAAGAAAAGGTGCTTGCTCCATCTTCTTCGCCAGTGCATTTCAAACTGTATGATGTAGAGAACCAACAATTCTTTTCCTCTGTGTGACAGTGAACAATCTTATAATTGTGTGATATGATTATGATAATTGCATAATCTCCAAGAAACTTTCCGTGGACTAGCAGGTGGTGGCTTGTGGACCAGCACCAGTCCGTGGACTAATTACTCTGAATAGAATTGTTCCGTATGAAAGTAATTCATATCATATCATCTCTCACATTTTATTTTATTTATATCCTACCATTCTCCTGACATGAGATCTAAGGTGGCTTGTTGTTGTGTGCCTTCAAGTTGTTTCAGACTTATGATGACCCTAATGTGAGCCTATCACAGGGTTTTCTGGGCAAGTTGTTTTCAGAGTGGAGTTTGCCATTGCTTTCCTCTGAAGTGGAGGGAGTGTGACTTGCTCAGGGTCTCCCGGTAGGTTTTCCTGGCTGAGAAGGATTCAGACCTTGATCTCCTGGACTCCTAATCTAACGCTTAAACCACTACACCCCACTGATTCTTTGCACCATGCTATCACTCTAAGATGGATTACGGCAAGTTTAAAACAAGTCAGAACAACAAAGCTGACAACAAGAAAGCTGAAACTAAACAAGCTGTCATATTAAAATGGAATTAATCTTGAAAGTATAAAATCATTTATCTTATTTCCATACTCTCAGTGATAGAAATTACTTGTCATTATAGCCACTCTCTTTGTGGATAGGCTAAGGAAGCCATGGATGGAAGATCCCCTGACCAACAAACTGAACCAACTGAGCTATCCACTGATAGAAGGCTACATTTGTGTTATAAGACTCTTGAAGCATGGGTGGACCTATTTCTACAAACACCTTCTCTCTTCTATGTATGTGTCCTCACTATGTGCATTCTCATGATGAAACTTAGCTTTATTTGTCTGTGAGATAAATAGAGTGATTGATTCTGTTTGAGAATTGGCATGTTTTGTTGTTTGGGAATTGCCTAGAGTCAGAGAAGGTACCTTCCCTGACTCTGGACATAACAATCATGGACTTCGGGAGGGCAGCCCTTTTGTTTGCCTCATCTCAGGCAGCAAAATTTCTTGGAATAGTCATGGTTTTAATAATGTAGTGGGATCTTGGAAAACAGTTCAAATTGAGCCATAAAGTTCCCTAACTTGCCTCATTGTTATGAGGACACTCTATGTCCCTGAAGGCCTTTAGAGAGCAAGAAGATATTTACAAGCTTCTTATTCCAAACTTCTTTCAAGGTGTAATAGGCAGTGTATATAGCATTTTTACTGTAATTCTTACTGTAAACCTGTTGTTTAGATAAGGCTCAGAGATTGTGACTGTCCTGGGTCACCCCAGTGAATTTCCACACTCTCCAACAATTCACAGATGAAATAGTCATATATGGCCACACAACATCAGAGTATGGTCAAGATGGCAAAAATTATCAATGAGGAAGAACACGCAAGTTAGGAGAGGCAGCAGCACTAAGTCTACAGGGAAGGGCGAGAGTTTCCTCTACCCACTTTTGAAATAAATAAGTGCAAACTACTTTTGTCCTTTGAACTTACTATGCAACAACTGAAACTGGGGATGAAGGAGGAAGTGGAGGGAGAAAATAGGACATTTTAAAGCAGCTGATGAAGGGGGATGGCAGAGGATTAATCAGGACTGTTCATGTCAAATCAGTATAGTTGGAGGGTGTGAACTTCATGGCTCATGAGGCATTTGAACAAAGGTCTCTTGTGACCTAGGCTCTCCAAGGTCCTAGTAACTTTCTAAATGAACATCACACTGAATAGTAAGAAGAAATCAGTGGAGGAGGGCATTGCTAGAAAGGGAATCTTAAAAATGGCCATCTACAAAGGAGGAAAGTCTTGAGCCTGCTGTTTCGGAATCTTTCCGCACTACACTGTTATAGTGCTATTGTTCAACTTTCAACCTACTATGGAATCCTGGGGTTTGCAGTCTAGAGAGGGGCCTTTAGAATTCTCAGCCAGAGAGCTTTTTGGCCTCGGTAGACTACAAACCCCAGAATTTCACAGGAGGTTGAAAGTGAAATAATAGCACTATAACAGTGTAATGTGGAAAGGCCCATTCTATACTGCCTGATGAGCCTGCTCAGACCATAATTATCATTTTTGGTTGCTTCAACCACTTTCTACCCAAATCTTTATTATTTAGTTTTTGTCTGTTTTGCTAGTTCCAACATTAATCTTTCCTTTTGTGTTGAAGGTATTCATTCTGTACCTTCTGTGATAGATTATTTCTCCCCTTTGACACTTGTCATATACATCTGTGGTGAACTTATAGTTGAATGTTTTAATTTCCCTTCTTTTTATTTCCTTAATCCCAGCACGCTTAACTGATTACAGCTAGGATTCTCACTACTTCTAAGATTTTTTTGTCTGGCATAAAATGTAGCAGAGCATAACTGACTCCTGGCATGGTTTCACATGCTTCTTATCTGTAGTCTCGCCTATCTGTAGGCTTATTGTTAATGAATCTGAGCTTCCTATGCCTGTAGACACACTTATTAAAACAGATTACCTCTCTCCCCATATAGATGTGCACACATGTGCACACATAAAGTGTGAGAGAGAGGGACACACACACACACAGAAATAAACATGAAGTTATATTTTAAAGCAGGCCGGCACACCTTGTGACCTGAGAAATCTTAACACAGTCCACTAAACATGTAGCATAGCCTGCCAAGTATTTAACTACCCTCTGATTTGCAGTCTGAGGAAAGAAGCCAAAACAGGAGGACTTGCCATTGACTTCTTGCCTTAATGGGTATCTGAAGAAAATTTAAGTCAGGGTGGGAATTCCTCAGTGTACAAGATATCTGGAATTTGAAAAGAAACCCCAAAAAGTTGGGTAAAGATGACTGTTAGTTCTCAGGGATCTTCTATAACTTCCTAGCTTGTTCCCAGATTTCACCTAAAGTGATACTTGAATCAGTTTGAAGGATCTACCTTACAAGTAAAATGTTTAGGGAAGTTCAAGGCAATTCTTAAATATTTCATAAAGATGAGGGTCTTTTATTTTATTAAAGAGAAATAAGGCAAAAAACCCACCCAAACAACAGCACTACATAACAATACATAAAACTACAAATATATAATAATATATAATATTACAATGCAAATAAAAAGACAAAGAATACATAGGACAACTACAAGCATCCAACAACAAGTATAAATTTTTGGTATTGATTTAAGACTAATAGGTGCAATTATCATATTACAATGAGCTGTTTGCAACAAGGGAGTTATCCAACTTATAGTTATTTGTAGGGTTCTTTTTTTTATTTGTTAAAGATGAGGGTTTTTTGAAGAGGATTCTCTTTCTTTTATTCAGGAATAGCGAATCTCTAAAATGTAATGCAGCTTTCAGACTTTCTATCCCCTTGTTTCCTTTGGTCTAGGAACACACTGTAGTATAAACCTGGTAGAATCTTATGACCGTACATTACAGGACCTGGTTAAACCAGTTAATTTACCAGGATCTATATGGATTCTGCAGTCTGTCATCAAAGTTAACATGTAACACATTCTGTAGATCACTGAGGACTTGGTTGATCCCCATTGTGGTTGGTTTGGCTTGGTGGGTCAAAAGCTTTGCCAGCATGTTTTAATGAAACATTTTTCCCTCTCTTTGAGGGTGACTTTTAATGTGTTTTTCTTGCCCTTTCAGGGTTGGTTCTCACAACTCTCTCTGCATGTGGCAGCCAGTTTTCAGGCCTGACTTCTGTGAATGGAGTTAGTCAGGAATATGCTGTCATACCATGTGCTTGATTAGATGCAAATTAACTTTTGGGTGTGCCTTATAAGCATTTGAACCCCCTAAGCAATAAACACAGTCCTGCTAAATGTACTACATGCCACTGATGAAAGTGCGACAAAAAACATATGGCTTCACAACTGGAAATTGTTGGCTGACTGAAAACGGACAGCTATGTTCTAAGAGAGGTAGCCCCCCCCCGCAAATTAAAATTTCTGCAAATGGGCCATAATTCCAAGTACTGTGTGGCAGAATCCATAACTGCTGCAGGCCCCATTAGACAAACAAGATCAAGGAACTGGAGCAACAGTTATATAAGCGGTTATAGTATTTAATTCTTTTTTGTTTAGAAAACCAGGTGGCATAGAGGGGGATATGATAGGAGGAAAAGGTGGAATCTGGTGGAAAAGGTGAACAGGCCAAAGAAATTTCACTTGTCTAAATATACATTGACTATTATTAATTACCTAATATACTTTCTCTAATAAAATCCAGTAAATCTTTAGTTCATCCCCCTCTTAAACCACAACGGCTATAATCTAACTTGTCTTATTATCTATCCTGTTACTGTGAATACCTTTCTTTTACCGACGCTATAACAGGCTTCCAATTCTTTTTTGAACTGTTGGTTTGAAGCTCCTCTCATGGAATTTGACAACTTCTTTATTTCCAATAGGTCTGACATTTTCAATTTCCTCTGACTGAAAACGGACAACTATGTTCTAAGAGAGGTAGCGCCCCCCCCCGCAAATTAAAATTTCTGCAAATGGGCCATAATTCCAAGTACTGTGTGACAGAATCCACCCTCTCTTGTGGGTGCTTCTTTTCTTTTCCAGCCTTGCACATAACTTAGCCTTGCTGCTGTGACTAAGTAAAGTATGACTTTTGTTGTTCTCCAATCTTCTTGACCAATTATATTCAACAAATATATTTCTGGAGACATTTCATGTTTTATATTCAGAATCCTTGTCACTGAATCGTGTATTTCCTTCCAATATTTCTTTGCCACTTGACATGTCCGCCACATATGATAGTACGTTCTGACCACTTTCCCACATTTCCAGCACTGTCCACTTCCTTTATGGGTTATCTTCTTCAGTTTCTGTGGTGTCATGTACCAACGGTACATCATTTTATAAAAGTTTTCTCTTAAATTCGGGCACAATGTGAATGAAGGGAGTTGAGGTTTTATATATTCAAAATATCTGATAAGATTTTAATCTCAATAATTGCATTAACTGTATGTAGAAATTTGTATATTTTTGATAGATGAAATTAATTGTGTAAACAATGTAATATTGAGATATATGTGATTAAATGTTTGAAATGAAAATTATTTTTTAAAAAAAGGAAAACGTGAGTAGGGAGGTTTTCCTTCTTCTAGTACTGCTTAAGCTGAATATTAAGAAATTCAGGATGAATTAAAACAAATCCTTTATGCATACTCTGCATGTTTTGTTTTGGCATACTCTGCATCGTTTTACAGGTAAAAACCAGGACAAATGTGGCAACCTTGGAATGTGGTCAAGAAGGCAGAAGCTATCAATGAGGAAGAACACACACAAGCTTTTCCCTGAGTCTCTTATTTTGGTGCCTCCTCTACTTTCCTCACTGCTGAGCCATTTGAGTAGATTGGACTTTGATCTCAGTTTATAGCACCTGAAGTAGGTTAAATACAAAGTGGGAGGAGGAAAGAGAAACTGGGACATTTTAAAATAGCTGAAAAAAGTGGGACAACAGAGGATTCATTGGAACTGTTCCTGTCAAATCATGACAGTTGCAGGGAGGGTATGAGTATGTCATTAAAGTATGGAATTTGCTACCACAAGATTCGCATTGAGGCTTCTCGCGCAAGCGGGGGAGGGCGGCTCGCGCGAGAAGGCTCCTCCGGGAGGGTGCCGCTTCCCCCTCCTTCCTTCCGCAGGCAAAGGAACGGGGGGGAAGCGGCAGCCTCGCGCGAGCCGCCCTCCCCCCAGGCAAAGCAGGAGGCTATCACGTCCGTCCCCCCCTGCTCATGCGAAGCAGGAGGCTGTTGCGTCCGTCGCGCTAGCGCCCCGCCCCTTCCTTCCGCAGGGGTGGAGGGAAGGAAGCGCGACCCGGTTGCCTCCCCGACGCTCCGCACAGGAGGTAAGTGCGCGTGGGCGCCGGGAGCGTTGCGCAAGTGCGGGTGATTTTCGCTTTGAGGCAAAAATAAAAAAAAAACGTGATCGCGCCGCTGCAGCCCCATGAGCGCGGCGGAAGTGGGAGTGCGTCATGCAGAGCGACAGAAAGCCCGTGCGAAAAGAGAGACAGTGATGACCACCAATTTGGTTAGCTTTCAGACACCAAAGCCTGAAAAGTAATTTGTGAGGTGGCACAGAGGGAAAGTGTTTTAAAAAAACATCCAAGATTGTGGCTGCATTAGCATTTTAACAGGTCATGTAAGTAAGCTTGTCAAAATATAGGCAATCTGGGAGCAGTGAATAGCAAAACTTACATGGTAGTCTTTTGTTCAACCCTCCTTGGGGCTGAATATTTTCAAGGATACAGTTTTAAGCAAACTGACTTGGAAGTGAGCCAAATCTAACATTGAAATAAACATGGTTAAGCTTAGCCTAAAGAAATTTTGACCTAGTGCTGCGTATCTACCAGTATGTTTGATAATGAGTGGAGTTTTTCTTTTCTTGCTTTGTCATCTGACCTATTTAAAAAAAATTAGAAGGGTCCATATGTATCTGTGGTCCATCACTATTGAAATTAAGGAACTTTCATTTCCTTTCATGGCTCTCAGGGTGTCACAGACAGGGGAGCTGTGAAATAATTTCTGCTTAGTTATGGATCCACATGTTATTTTTAGACAGTATTCTCCTCTTGACTCCCTCCTATTCTTTGTGTATCCATTTCCCATGTATAGAATACCATTTTTAATCTTCCTGGCTTGTTGTTAGAATGAAATGGGTAAGGACTGAAAAACCTCTACACATGGCAAGTGTAATAGATTTTTTTTTTAATTAGCATGACTGCTATGTAAGTGTGCTTTTACATGGGCAAAATTAAACCCAGACTGGCAAAAAGAAGGTTCTGTATTGTGTATGTTTTGGAGTCATGTGGAAAACACATGTCCATCGGACAGCGGTCTGCTGTGTGCCTATAATACAAATTATAGCCAAGCAGTCTTCCTATCTCCTAGACCTTTTCACACTATTGACAGATTCCTGCATTGCTAGTGAGTTGGAGGATAGATTTGGGCAGTGGCAGTTTTTCACCCATGCTCTCAATCCAGATCAGCTAGGGGAGGGATGTCCAACCTTTTGGCTTCCCTGGGCCACGTTGGAAGAAGAAGAATTGTCTTGGGTCACACATAAAATGCACTAACACTAAAGATAGCTGATGAGCTAAAAAAAAAAAGTTTTGTGTATAATTTTCATGATATCTACCACTATAGATAAGCCAAAAAGTCCTTGCATAATAATCCTACTTATGTGCTGTCTTGTTCGGAGAGTCTTTTAAAATCGTTGAGCAGGTCTCAAGTTTGCAACCACTGATATAGAAAATGTACATCTCTAAGTAATAAAACTTCATTTTTAAATATTTTTTATTATAACAGTAAAAGAAAAGAGAGAAACATAAAACTAGTGGGATATTTGACATTGTTTTTGAGAAACTAATGCATCACTATCTGGTTCAATGGAAATAGTTGCAATTCACAGTGAGTTCTCATGGTGCTCATCAGATATTTTGGTTCTAATTTTACTCTTTGTGTGTTTCATATGTGAAAACAGTTGCTCACAAATGTGGGTGCTGCCAGAAAGTGATGACGTGAATGAGGCGTGGTTGTGAAGTGAGGGATATTTGTCTTTGGGAAGATAGGACCTATGCAGGTCCACCAAAGAGACATGATCGAATTTTTCTTTAAGTTGAATTTCAGATTGCAGCTCTATGCATTCCATTTGAAAATTGGCAGGTAACATATTTCTATCAACTGAAAATGAAGTCATAGATATATCAAAATATGGATTATCTTTCTGGAAATCTTGAAACCTGTTTTCCTGTATCAAATCGAAAAGCAAGACTGCATATTTTTTTGCTGTTCACAGGACTGTGTTTAGCCAATGTATTGAAATGCATAAAATTGTTTGGCATAATTTGAGTTTACCATAATTTCAGTTTCATTTGGAATGCTGTTATGGTTTGAAACATTGTATTGATAAGTCGGTTTTCACCTTGAAGACACATGTTTAACTCATTTAAATGAGCAGTCAAATCCACTAAAAATGCTAAATCTGTAAGCCTGATTTCATTGTAAAGTTCTGGCCCAAATTTTGTTTTTGATACCATAAATGTCTTGACCATGTCACAAATCATAAAATCTTTTCAACATTTTGCCTTGACTTAGCTATCTTACTTCTGAAAAGTAAATGATGTTGCCATAGTCAGCATCCATACCTTAAAGGAATTCTTGGAATTGGCAATGATTCAATCACTTGGCCCTTATGAAATTCACAGCCTTGATGACAATTTGCATAACGTTATCCATTTTTAAAGCTTTTGTGCATAAATTTTCTTGATGTACTATGCAATGATACTTCATCAAATATGAGTTTTGAGTGGCAATTGCATCATCATCTATTAATTTCGCAAGTCCTTCTCTTTTACCTACCATCATCAGGGCACCATCGGTAACTATGCCAGATGTGTTCACAGTGGACAAAGAAAATTGCTTTAATGTATTTTTTACTGCTTTGTATAAATCTCTTGATTTAGTTGTGTATTTTAATGGCACTGAAGAGGTCATTTCTTCAATGACATTATGTTCTTCATCAATACTTCTAATAAAAATGGCAAGTTGTGCCATATCTGTAGCATTGGTGCTTTCATCCATCACCAAAGCAAAATATTTAAAATTAGCAGCTTTACTCTTCAAACTTCTTTCGATAGATTTTCCAGGTCCTTCAGTTTGCCTGTCTATAGTCAGGTGAGACAAATTGATTTTAGCAATATCCCCTTTTTTACCAGGGCAAATTATATTTGCTATGCCTTCCATACCTTGCTTAATAAACTCACCATCAGTAAATGGTGTGTTGTTGGTTTTTTTGCTGTTAAGTTTGCTACTACATAACTAGCTTTTATAATAAAGTCTGTTTGAGTTGCAACTTTAAAAAAAATTTTTTTTGAGAAGACAGACTTTTTTCAGTTCCACTGTTTTGTCTTTACGACACATTCCTTCATACGCACCAAATTTGGCAGCATGTTTTTGCATATAATGCCTTTTCAAATCATAGTCTGAAAACTGGAACAAATTCCCTACAAATTAAGCAGAGTGTCTTACTATTTGCCTCACAAAAAAGTAGTCATCTGTCCACTTTTTGGTGAACAATCTTCCTTCATCCATAATTTTTCTTTTTTTGGATTCTGTTTTCTTTTGAGACATTGTGGAAGCCATGCTGGAATTGAAATAATAGATAAGCAACTATATTTACTTTTGTTATGAAAATTAATAGACAGGAAAATAGAAAGCAAGGTTTAATAATCAGATAAGAATACTTACCTGTCTTCTAAATAATATTAAATGTCTATAGTTTACAAAGGTAGGTTGAAATATTATTGATAATCGCTGTGTTTTTCTTTCCAAGTTGCCACAAGCACACGTAACGTCTAATAGTGTCAGTCTGACTGTCTGCATTTCAAAGATAATGCACTGGAAGCCTCACACCACCTTAAAACTGAAGCCATGCATGCATATAAATAGTGAGAGTGTACGGCTCATGGCAGCGTTATGCCTAGTACAGAATACACACTTGAATTCTTTGTCACAATTCATTTTATGCGACATTGCAACAGAGTCCTCTCACTCTTTATTTTATTAGTTAATTTTAACAGATTTTCATTTCTTCTGGCCGTAATTATAATGCAAATTATGGATAATACTCTGATATTTGTGGACATAACATACTCCGATTATTCCATTCTGTTCTGTGTTGTGTACAAAGTTCGTGCTTGAGAACCACAGAATTGAGTTACAAAAAAAAAAAAAAAAATTCTAAAAAAAATCACATAATGTTTTAAGAAACTTAAGAGTTTGCGTTGGGCCTCATGCAAAGCTGTCCTGGGTCACATGCAGCCACAGGTTGAACAAGTGTGAGCTAGGTTTTTCAAACTCATCACCACAGTTTAGAGGCCTCCAGGGTAAGAACACACATTCCCACATTCCATATCTCTTCTTCAGGGTTGTTTAGCACCAACTGAGCCCACTGTTCTACTCATTATTACTTATCTTTTGGAGAGATTACTGTGCACATACTCCGGACTATATGAAGCAACAAAACCAGCAGGTGTAAACCTGTCTACTAGAGCCCCAGATGTCTCCAGCTGCTGTGTCAACAATGTCCTACAGCTGACTGACTCACCGGCACCCACCCCAGGTCACTAGCTAGCTGAGCACACAAAGGCCATTTCCGCACTAGGCTATTATAGTGTTATTATTCCACTTTCAACATCCTATGGAATCCTGGAGTTTGCAGTAGGGAGCAGCCTTTGAGGATTCCATAGGATGTTGAATGTGGAATAATAGCACTGTTAACAGTCTAGTGAGGAAATTGACAAACTCAGTTTTGCAGACACAAAATAATGATTTGACTTTTTCACCACTGAACATGTCGCTCACGGTTATGTCACAGGACCCCTGAAGCAAACATAGTATACTTTAATCCTCTTTATTATTTATAAATAGTTAACACATAAAGGCCTGGACCTAGCCCAGCCGTTTCCTCCATTTTCCCTCCCCATCAATGGCAGGAGAAAAAAAAAACCCACCCTTATTGATGTCAATGAAGTCATGTGTGTGTGTGCATGAGTCTGTGAATACATTTAGGAGAGTAAAAACTTTAAGGGGTTAAATGTCTTCTGCTATGTGAGCTGAGTCAGGTTTTACTAAGGCCCTCTATGCTTATTTATGTCTTGGGCTTAGCAGCCCACCAAGGTTCCTCAGCTACTTAATGAGCTAGATAACAGCAGCTCTGCAAAGCAGCCTCGGGACTGAAGCAAACTCTCAGCAAAAACACAACAGCAGCCCAGGAAGGGAACAGTCTAAAAGCCAAACCATAATCTGAGCAAAGCGTCAAGATCCGAGAGCTAAAGCATACAGGTAGAGGATACAAGAATCCCCTGGCTGTCACCACCAATAGCATCAGTACTTCCCAGCAA
Source organism: Ctenosaura bakeri (assembly GCA_948474755.1). Taxonomy (NCBI): domain Eukaryota; kingdom Metazoa; phylum Chordata; class Lepidosauria; order Squamata; family Iguanidae; genus Ctenosaura; species Ctenosaura bakeri. The sequence continues at coordinate 36,399 of CAOLHI010004292.1, read as the reverse complement.
CCTTCTGTTGCTGAGGCCTTGGACTATATAGAATCATGGACATGTAGAGTTGGAAGAGACCACAGGGGCCATCCAGTCCAACCCCCTGCCATGCAGGAACACCCTCAAAGCACTCCCGACAGATGGCCATCCAGCCTCTGCTTAAAAACCTCCAAGGAAGGAGACTCCACTACACTCCGAGGCAGCAGATTCCACTGCCGGACAGCCCTGACTGTCAGGAAGTTCTTCCTGAGGTTCAGGTGGAATCTCCTTTCCTGCAGCTTGAATCCATTGCTCCTTGTCCTGGTCTCTGGAGCAGCAGAAAACAAGCCCTCTCCTTCCTCAGCCTCATGGCCAGCTGTGACCCTTCCCATATAAGCACTGCCCGAGGCCTGAGCTCTCCCTCTACCTCCTGCACTGGCTGCCCTAAGTACTGCCTTTTCATGTTTCTGGAGTGTGGCTGTTGGGAAGGGACCTGTCTGGATCCTGGAAATCTGGATCCTGGGGCAAGGGCACGACAACTTATAAATAAAAACATAAATCTCAAAGATGTTTATTGTTGTATGCCTCCACTTCCATTTCTGAATTATTGTGACTTTAACAGAGGGGTTTTGTCTCTTCCTTCCTGTGAGGCTGAGAGAGTGTCACTTATCCAAGGCCACCCAGTAGGTTTCCATGGTCAAATAGGGATTTGAATCCTGGTCTCGAGAGTTGCAGTCCAGTCCTCAAACCACTGCACCACTCTGGCTCTCTTCTAGCCTTCAGCTACGTGCTGTACAATTAATATATTGTTGATGGTGGTGGTTGTTGCTGTTGTTGTTGTGTTTCCACCTTACAGCAATCCTAAGGTGAACTTATCATGGGGTTTTCTGGGGCTGAGAGTCTGTGAGGCGCTCAAGGTCACTCAGTGGTTTTATTGACCAAGTAGGGAATCTAATTCCGTTCTCCAGGGTCATAGTCCAGCACTCAAAGGACTACACCGCTACATACTCTCCAGTATTTCACAGATGAAAACCAGCATGCATAGAGCCAAATAGCACTGGGGCATGATTGAGATGGCAAAAGCTATTAATGAGGAAGAACAGACAGGTTAGGAAAAGCTGCAGCCATTTGTTTTTTCCAGAACCTACCTGGAAGGGTGAGATTTCATCCTCACCTCTCCCTCCTGCTGAGTTAACGGACTACAACCTGCTTTTGCAGTTTGAACTCAATTTGCCCCAAAAGAAGTAAGCTGAGGACAAAGGAGGAGGAGAAAGAAACTGGGACATTTTAAAAGCAAGTGAAAAAGTGGGATGAGAGAGAATTAATCAGGACTGCCCTGACAAATTGGAACAGTTGGATACTTGCATCTATTATATAAAAGTTTGTGAGTTTGTCTGTTTGTCTGTGTCAGGCAGGCCAAGACCTCATATGATTGGCTGTGTGGGGCGAGAAGACTTCATATGATTGGCTAGTTGTGAAGATTCTATGGAATCCTGGAGTTGGCGGTTCAAGGAGCGGCTATTAGAATTCTCAGCCAGAGAGCTCTGGATAGGCTGGTTGATATGGAGACGAGGCCTAGCAGAAAGTCCCCTCACAAACCCAACCTCTGTATGTTAATAACTCTGAATACAGATTGGACTGGGAAATATAGAGAAAAGTTACAGGTACTGGACAAGGAAAATAAAATCCCCGGCAACACTGGGTAAATACTCTAGTGTTACTATAAGTGTCATTTAGGCCCTTTTTGCAGCACCGGCACTTGCGCGACGGAGGAGGGTGGCTCACGCGACAACCGTCTCCCGAAACACCGCCGCTTCCCCCCGCCTCCTTACCACACCTGGCGTCTTTTCTCGCGACGGGCGCGCTTCAGCCATGCCCCCAGCTTCCGCAGCGCTCCCTGGGAGCTGTAGGCGGCACTGGGAGTGGAAGCGGGGAGGAAGCGTGACAGGCTCGCCTGCGACGGCGCTCTGCACTTCAGTAAGTGCGAGGCGCTGTCGGGAGCCTTGCGCGAGCGCCGTTTATTTTCAGTTCCAGCCAAAAATAAAAAAATACGCGCTCGCGCAGCATCAGCCCGATGAGTGCCGTGGAAGTGGGAGTGCGTCATGCAGAGCGACGCTCCCACTCCCGCGAGGCTCAGGGGGCTCTCGCGCGACAGAAAGCCCATGCAAAAAGGGCTTTAGCCGTAAACTGTTAGTAAATGATTGTATGTTAATCCAGACCTTTGTGGAATCTCTAATCTTTGAGGAATGATTGGGCTTTGCACTTTATTCATGCTGGATAATTAAGACTTGCTGCCCAAAACAGTCTGGGTTGAAGTTAGTTCTGCTTGAATGTATTTTAAGCACAGTCCTAAACCAGTGGGATCTCTTCTCCTATGTCAGTATGTTTAGGAATACTGCCTATGTGCTTAAGTTGGCCGTTTACTCACACTCTTCCCTTCCTCATCTCATTGTTGCCTCAGCACCCCCATTCCTTTCTATGTTCTCAGTATGGAAAGTGTCTCAGCATGGAATCAGGCCAGAGTGAAAAGAACCCCATCATGTAAGAAGAGAGGGCCTTTCTAAAGTTTTGTGCATAATGTCGGAAACACTACGGCAAAAGGATTAGAGGGCTATTTTCAGGCTAGCATTCTTTGCTGTCTTGGCCATGAGGCAGAAATCTGAGCAGGAGCAATTGCATAAACATGCTAAATTAACAAACAGAAGGAGCATATTCCGGAAGAGATTAATTCCAGGTACCCTTTCCTAAAACGAGCTGCCATTTTAATGAAAGCAGAGAAGGGAGGCAGCACTGGAAACAGCATGGGGGAGACCATGCAAGGAGGAGGAAAGAGAGAAGCTTTGAGGCAAGTATAGAAGATTATGGAGTACAAGTTACTCCACTGATTCAAGCCGTTTCACTTGAGCTCCTAAACAAACTGAGAGCACAAGCTGAAAGCCAACCGTGCTGCCTCTGGTACTACTGGAAGGCATCTAGCCACAGCATCTAGCTGTGTGTGTGTGTGTGTGTCAGTATGTACATGTCTTCAAGTCACCTGTTGACTTATGGTGAGCTCATGAATTTCATAGGCAATGGATACTCAAAAGTTGTTTTGTCATTTCCTTCCTCTGAAATGTAGCCTACAGCACCTGGTATTCCTTGGCAGTTTCCCCTGCAAGTGCTAACTATGCCTGATCCTGCTTAGCTTCCAAGATCAGATGGGATCTGGTGCCTTTGTGGTATTTTAGGCATGTACTACAAACAAAGTTACTGTTAAATGGTAATAGGAAAACTCCTCAAAATCCATGCAGTTTTTCTAGAAAGTACTAGAGACAGAAGCCTTCTTTTTTCCCTACATCAATATTTTCCAGGAAAGCTTGTGGGGGTAAGACTTCTGCTCTGTCAATCCCCTTGCCCTCTTAGCAAGCAAAAAACTAAGCAGAACACAAAGAAACTCTTCTCTTCAAAAGGAAGGAGAAAGTAAGTAGCAACAGGAAGAACCTACCAGAAAGAGAAAATTACACTTCGATGCTTCCGGGCAAGAAATAATGGTTAGCTAGCATGGAATTTCTAATTTCTTTTCCCTCTGAATCAGTTTGTGAAGGTAGGATTAAATACAGATCCCATACTGTCTAAAAAGAACCATGACAGTTCTACTTCCTTTTCAAAGATCACCAGATACTTGACCACATTTTCAAAAGTAAGATGTTTAGGAAGTGGCAAGGAGGCCTGAGTAACAGTGGGATCAGGGACAAACTCCATTTTAAACTGGAGTTGCATCTGAAAGAGTCTGAGTTTGACTCAAAGTATAGAGAGGCTTATTTAATTTTGCAGTTCAAACACAGGGGAATTGTCATTCTAGGTTAGGGGTGTTTGGCTTGTGTAGGCTTCCTTTCTGCGAGAAGAACCTTTGATGTGAATGTCAGGTGATACATGCAAATAACTACAGGGCCTGCAAAATAGGTTAGGTTTGTGCAAGTAAGTTTTAGGCCCTTTCCGCATGGCGTACCTGCCCCGTAGTTGGGACATGATGGCAGCGCTCCGCAGGTCGTGCTCCCACTGCCATCTTGTCCCCGTGTGTCATGCACGCAATATTTGAATAATGGAAAAAAATCCATTTTACGCCTACCATGCTCAGCTCTGCCTTCATTCCTGGCTGTGCAGAATGGCGGAAGCATGCTGGCGATGTTTGCTTCCCCAGAGCAGCCCTGGCAAGTGCCCAGCTGTGCTGCAGAAGGAAGAGGTGGGGCCAATGTGCTCCCTTCCACAGCAAGCTGGTGAGGTGCAGAGGGGAGAGTTCCTGGCACACTCGCTTCCTTGCCAGGGCTGCAATGAAACAAGTGATGGATTGTTGTCATGAGGATATGGCCTTAGTCGTCGTCATCATCATCTTTTTAACTTATCCACCCTTCCTCCCCTCCCCCAATCATACAATTGTAGTTGAATGTATCGTGAGAAAACATGGCTCACTAGAAAAGACAGTCATGTTTTGGTAAGGTAGAAGGCAGTAGGAAAAGAGGAAAACTGCATTACCAGTGGATAGACTCAATCAAAGAAGGCATAGCCCTGAGTTCGCAAGACCTGAACTGGGCTGTTGATGACAGGGTGAACTGGAGGTCTTGCATTTATAGGGTCACCATAAGTCAAAGTCAATTTGACAGCAGTCAACATCAATGCTTATAGGATTAATGCTGTTTGCCTTCCAACATCTGGCTTGGTTTGGTTTGTGGGTTCGGTATCACAGAAACGTCACAGGTAGTCATACATCTCCCGTGAGCGTTTGGTTTGGGAAACGTACAAGGCCCTCTCCTACAACCTGTATGCATCCATATAGCTGGAAGAATGTTAGGTGGATGGGAGGTTTTTTTGCTTTAGAATCCAATACTAAATTGGAAATAAATCCCACCAATTTCAGTGTAGCTTTCTTTCAGTTAAGAACACAGCTGTAAGTTATTTTTTTTAAATAGAAATCAACAGAAGGTTTTTATTTGTTTATTTATCAGAGGAGCTACACCATACGCAAGCCTCAAATGCTTTGACAGGAGGCCACCCATTTCTTTCAACTAGGGTGCCTACAATGAGATGAGACAAAGGCAATAAAAAGAAAGAATGATGAAAATGGCAAGGCTTGAAGCTGCAGTCTTGTCATCAGCTGCCAAGGAAACTGAATAACATGCTAATACAATTATCTTTTCTGGAGCAGTGTAACTTTTTTGCACATCTATGTGTGAAAGAAACATTGAAAAATGCAATAATAAACTCATATTACTTTGGGGGCAAACTCCCCCCATTTTTTAAAAAAAAGACAAGGGCAGAGATGGTAACAAGAGGAGGGAATAACTCCATATTTTATATTTCTATAAACCAGAAGTGTTTCATTGTGTGTGGGGATTATTATGGAAACAGCAAGAGATTGGTTCATACCCTCATCCCTGGTGGTCCACAATACTGTTAGAAAAGAATGCTAGATGAGGAAATGTGGATGTCTGAGGAATTTGATCTTAGCAAATTCTGATAGAAATCACTCTTTAGGACTAATGTGAAGATCAGGATTGAGTTATCCATCAGTTTTCATGCTTCCTTGATGATTTGACACATTTCCTGGCTCAAAGACATGTGTTTTGAGATAAAAGATGTTTTGAAATGCCTGTTTAAATATGTATATAAATACAAATGTTCATGTCAGTTAAGGAAATTGCTGATTAATGATGGCATGAAAAGAGGTGAACACATAAAATGCATTGCTTCATCCATCCCTTGGTGAACATGTAGAAGTATCCTATTTGAGACTTATGTGAATAGAAACGTGGCTTGTGATTGTATTACATCTCTTTTTGGATGGGCTGCAAACTCCTCTTCCATCAGCAGCTGTCAAGCCTTGTTGGGGGTAGCACCTCCTGGTACTACTGTCTACCAGTGAGGAGGGAAGGGAGGGGAAAGGTAATTCTGGCAATGAAGAGGTAGCTGCTCTGGGCTCCTAGGGGAAGCGAAAGGAGAGAGGGTGCACTCAGTTTGTGAGTGAACCCTTGTTTCTTCTCCACTCTTAGCCAAGATCAGCTGCAGGTGAAGTATTAGACCATGTACATGTGTTTTACCACATGTATGTAGCATTAAATAACAAAAAATTGTGCATACGTAGTTATGTACCTATATTTCTTGTACAGTTGGCCCTCCACATTTGCTAGGGTTAGGGACACAGAACCCTTGCAAAAATGGAAAAGTTGTGAATACCAAAATGTGTGTCTATGGGAAGGGGATTGAGACATGGTGGGTAGAATGGGCACCTAAAATCTAAATCAGGTCAGGGAAAGGGGGTGGGTCAGCAGGGTAACCCTGTACCTCCTCTCTGTCTTGCTTATCTCCTTCCTTATGTGTGTGAGGGCATCTGGAGAGGGTTTGTGCTGCTGAGAAATTGGACTGCAAGTCATCAATAGCAGGCCAGGCAGTGGCTGGTGGAGGAGGATGAGGATGAGAGGGCTGGACCAGATGTGGATTCAAAGCCTGATCGGAGACACCAAAAGGGAATGTTCCCCTGGAAAAGAAGCACCTGAGGTGTGTGGGAGAAGCTCACAAATAATCAAATCCGTGAAAGTCAAACTGGCAAAAGTGGAGGGCCAACTGTGTATACTGAAATGTATACATAATTGATTGGATTGATTTGATTTGATGGATGGCCATCTGTTGGGAATGCTTTGATGTGTGTTCCTGCATAGCAGGGGGCCAGACTGGATGGTCTCTTCCAACTCTATGATTCTATGATTTATATTCCATTTTCCTCAGAAGAGCTCAGGGCTAACAATCTTACAATAAAACATACTTAAAGTTACAACTTATGTAATGTAGTTAAAATATGTAAGACAAAATAATTACAAATCACATCTACAATTACACATATCTAAAACAATAAATTAAAAATATTATACAAATGTAATTTTTATAAATATCATAAAAATGCTTAATGTTTACTAAAACTACTATGAAATCAATATGCACAAGTAGCAATAACTGGTGTTTTCAGCTGGTGTTTGAAAGAATATAGTGTGGGGGACAGCCAGATCTGAAATGGAAGGAAGTTTTATAACCAGAACATAGAACAACATAGAATGTATTCTAATTTGTGTACATGCACTGATTTAATATGAGTGCTTTGAAGGAAGTCTGTGTATTAGCACTGTAGGATGGTTTCATATGTAAGGACAATTGATTTCTATAGCTTTCTTCCCACTGAAGGAGAAAACAAGTATTTTTGTGCTGTGTTCTCCTGGTATTCACATATCCTATGGTGTTCTGAGGGATTATTCTACACAAAAACATATGTGTTTTTTTCTGTGTCCTATAGGATCCATGCTTTCTGTGAAATGCCATGTGTTTTTACTGAGAAAACCCATTTGCAGGTTAATTCCCCTCTTCTGCCAATACTTTAAGATGCTCAAATACCAAGACAAAATTGTACCTAAGTCTGGAAGCAGCGTTTTTCCTCTCAGAGGGGTTTTTCCAAGTTTCAAGAATTCTTTTTTCAGCTGGCAAGTGAATAATGGCAAATATTCTTTCCATTCCTACTGTTGTCCTTCATTAGTGTGAAGATGCTTTCTTAGAACAAGTTGGAGATGCTCAGCAGAGGGACTTACCAGGGTTGAAACCAAGATGAGAACATTATCCCCTGAATAAGAACTCTGCTTCCTGAATGAAATTTTCCATCATGCTCCAAATTTCTAGTATTGCAGTTAAATGTCAGTTAAACATTTAGAAATACAGCCTAGGCATCCAAAGAATAGGGGCAGGCAACATTACCAAGCAAATGTGAACATAGCAAATAAGTGAGTTCTAGATGTGAATGATTTCCAATGCATCATTCTCTGCAATGATAGAAATTTGGGGTGTGAATATATATGCCTTCAAATCATCTGTCAGCTTATGGCAACCCCATGAATTTGGGGAAGCAGAATTTTTGTTTGGAACAGCAATGCCCTCATTTTTACTTCCTTCCCCGTTATACACCTGGAGATGTCATGGTTTGAACTGAAGACCTTCTTCATGGAGAGTACATACCTTATTCCTGACCAATAGGAATAGATTTCTGGAAATCACCTTTAGATCCTGTTTTACTGGAAAACAAAGGCAGGTGAAGCTGAATGTATAAATCTGGGCGCTGATCCAGAAAGAAGACTGGAGGCTGAAATTAAATTCAGTATCTTAATTTAAGTGCTGTCCACAGAGATGAATTAGGGTTGGGATTTTGCTTCCTCTCCACCAAAAAAGTACATCCATTGATATGTAGCTCTTGGCAAATTCATTGAGTAACCAAAAGCTGTAGTAAAAATGTATGGAGCTATAATACAGCTTCCAAACTCATGTAACAGAATTTATTCCAATGGACAGTGGGTTCCCCTGAGCATCATAAGCATTTCTCTAATCCCTGTATCCTGTCACTGATATACCACTATGCTTCCTATAGAATGGAAGACAACAGCAGAGTGGAGGACTTTCAGTTCCATCTTTTCATCACCTACTGCTCTAGAGAGAAAGGGCCATTGCTCAGTGTTAGAACACATGCTGTCTTTGCAAAATATCCCAGATTGTGAGGGCCCTGCACCCCTAACCCTTGTGACTGTGGAGGAGTGACTGTATTTCTTCATATATATAGTATTCTGAACACTGAAAGGAGCAGTTACATTTGAAATAAAGGAGGGCTGATGAGGAGGTACCACTGTTCATACTGAGACTGGTTATTGAGTCATGCACACTCTCAATATTTTTCTATTCAAAGCCTGACAATGATACTGTAGACTTCCAGCAGGTTGAGAGTGGAAGAAGAGAAATATCCCAGGCTTAGGAAGTTATTCATTGCTTGGGCCATGGGAGTGGTGGAATATAATGTCACACTTGCCTGAGCACTATTGATTTCTTCATGAAATGAGGAGTGCAAGGCCATTTCTGCACAGCAACACTCTTCTGCGTCATCTCGCTGCAGTCCCGGGCCAAGAAGGGAGCACATCAGCAATCCTCCCCTCTACACCCACTCGGTCCGTGCGGAAGTGAACGCAATGGTGCCACGTCTTCCTTCTGCAGTGCAGCCAGGCTTTTTCCATTGCTGTGCTACGTAAGGAAACATTGCCAATGTGCTTTCGCATGGCCAGAAGTGACGGGAGTGCTGTGTGACCACAGACACAAAGCGGATTTTTTCTGTTTTGTGAAAACTGCGCAAGCATGACACTCCGCGACAGGATGGCAGCGGAACAGCAGCAACGTCATGTGGAAGTGTGACCTGCCAACAACTGCCATCCTGTGGCAGAAACGAAACAGCAACGTCATGCGGAAAGGGCCCAAGACTTCAGGCAATGTTCTAGCTCTGTACTTATGAGTGTTGCTGAAGTGCAATCTTGGCCTAGGAAATGGGCCCAGTGCTATTCAGCAGCTTTATCAATGAGTTGGATGATGGAATAGAGGGCATGGTCATAAGATGTGCAGATGACACCAAATTAGGAGGGGTAGCTAATACCTCAGAGGACAGGATCAGAAATCAAAATGACTTTGACAGATTAGAGAGCTGGGCCAAAACTAACAAAATGAATTTTAAGAGGAGGAAATGTGAGGCACTATACTTAGGAAGAAAGAATGAAATGCACAGATATAAGATGGGTAATATCCAGGAGTCTTAGTTGACCACAAGGTGAATATGAATCAGCAGTGATGTGGCAACTAAAAAAGCCAATGGAATTGTGGCCTGCATGATTAGGAATATAGTGTCAAGATCAAGGGAAGTAACAGCACCACTCTATTTTGCTTTGGTTAGACCTCCCTGGTATATTGTATCCAGTTCTAGGCACCACAATTCAAGAATGATATTAACCAGTGTCCAGAGGAGGGTGACCAAAATGGTGAAGGGTCTGGAAACAGCTTAGGGAGATAGGTATGTTTAGTCTGATGAAAAGAAGGTTAAGAGGTGACATGATAGCTGTGTTCAAATATTTGAAGAGATGTCATGTTGAAGATGGAGCGAGCTTGTTTTCTGTAGCTCCAGAGACTAGGACACTGAGCAATGGATTCAAACTACAGGAAAAGAGATTTCACCTAAACATCAGGAAGAACTTTCTGATGGTGAGAGCCATTTGACAGTGGAATATACTGTCTTGGAGTGTGGTAGAGTCCCCTTCTTTGGAGGTTTTTAAACAAAGGATGAATGGCCATTTGCTGGGGTCCTTTGAGTGTGTGTTTCTGCATGGCAAGGGGTTGGACTTGATGGGTATTGTGGTCTCTTCCAACTCTATGATTCTGTGATTTCATATGGTTTTTGTGGTTCATAGTTGCTGGTAGATGCTGTGCAGTAGTAGACAACCTGCTCCCTCTTTCATATTCTCTCCTTCCAGGGAAGTGTACAGGCACTGTTGTACCACAGCTTTGCATAAACTATGAAACAGAACCCTGTTTCTGTTTCTGCTGGTGGTTTCCATGTCTTCACGGCAGTGAATCCACTCTGAAGTTTAGCTTGAATTTTAAAGGAGCTAACCAAAATACTGGATCACTTTTGATGTCAGGGTTCAACACCTTGGACAGCACTTTTAAATGGTGCACTAAAACCCAGAGCAAATTTGCCACCTTGCTGAGTTTATCAGCTGACACTGCAAAAGAATCCAGACAAAGTCTGAACCACCGCTGGAATTTGGATCAATTCCTACAGAGAGGATGAGAGAATAAGTTGTGCTGGGTCCAATGTCTTCCAGAACAGAGTGCGCTGATTCATAGGAATGGCTCTTCAGCTGATGACAGCATTTTGTTTAAACACTTTTAGGGATCACAGCCTTACTATTATCTGTGCTGCCACTATAATATATTACCACTGAAAGAGCTGTGAAACAGCTTTTTCCATTGGATGTGATGTACATGAAGGAAAATATGCTTTTACTGTATCAAAGATTTCTAATAACAAACAAAGAGACCAGAGAGACACTCAGTCTATTTTCTTTTCAAGCTCTGACTTGCTGGGTGTCCTTCTGGGCACTTAGCATGGTTTTAAAGCTGTGATCAAAGATGAGATGACACTGCATCATGATGATGCAGTGATTGTGACAGAAGCCTTGTACCCACTGAAGATTTATTACTTGTTTGTTTACTATGTGTCTTATTTCCTAAATAAACCTCAACAAAGAATACGAGAGAGAGAGAGAGAGAGAGAGAGATCTAGTAGAAAACTTATGTTTTCAGCACTGAAGATAAGATGGACTAAACTAGCCAAAAATTACTGAGAATGTACTCATCCAAAATGGATGAGTATGGCTAAAAAATTAAAAAAAGGCCTCTCACTCCATGGTGTGTAGCTTTTCAGAGGTTTCTTATGAGTCCATTCCCAAGGAATAAGACAAGACAAATTAAAATACCACTCATGAATGTCTTTCTGTTTAGAAATACATATGGCAGTCACTGGCAAATTATGGTACATTGTAAGATACAGTGGCTCATAGAACCATTACTGGAATGGTGGCCATTGGCTGACTTTTAGCCACCCTAAAAAAAGTCATGTTGTTTGATGGCATCAGAAGAGCAAAATGGATGACTAGATTTGGCTCTCCCTTTTAACCTCCCTCTATCTGAGGACCCCTCTGACGGACCAAAGATTAAACTTTTGAACTTTTGGTCTACCCCTCTACCTCTCTCTAGTATCAGCAATACCAGCCTCCCACTTTGTAACTGATAATGCTTAAACACAGTGAAAAACAGAGCAGCAGCTCCACTTTCCAATAAGCTTCAATACTGAAAAAGATGCCTGGGTCATGTTTGCTATAGACCTTGCCTTACCAATGGCTCTCTTGCCCATGCTGGAAGGAAAGGTGGGGCTGTTAATTTTTCACTGGCTTCACCCAGTTCATATAAGCTTTTAGCTTGGGATATTTTACATATTATACATTTCGCATGCTGTACAATATATCTTGTCGAATGTGTCCTTGTCTATTATCTAGTCGCATGAATGTCTCTTGTTTATGCTGCTGCCCTGTGATTATGCCCCCACGTCTCTCCCTCCATATGGTGCACTCATTTGTTTTTCTGGTTACTAATTGTCAGAGTCCAACTCCCTGCCTGTGCCTCTCTGCCAGCAAGGGAAACGAGGCAAAAGTACTTGCCCAAGAGGAGGAGGCAGTGGGGAGTGTCCAATGCAAACAAACAACAAGTGGAAACGCTGAGCCGAGCCAAGTCAAGGTGAAATCCAAAAGGTCCAGCAAGCCGAAAGTCTATCCAGAGGGGTCAAGGGAGCCAGAACACAAGGGTCATGAGAGCTCCTGTAGTGATTTGCTACAACAAACAGCAAGCTACACCAACAGACTTATATAGCTGATGAAAACAGGTGTTCCTTATCATTGTTCTGTTTTCTTAATCTTGCCAAAATGGGTGCCCTTTGAGCTTCTCATTTCTGTCTCCTCCAAGGTTGGAGGCTGGGGGCAAAGATGAATCAAATATCTCTAAATCATTGCTGGTTCCCTCTCCCTCTGAGGCTGGCTGCAACAAGTCTGTTTCTGCTTGTCTTTCAACTGATGGGGGTGTTTGCAAGCTAGTTCGGTCTATCAGTGGCTCTGTTCCTGGCACAATCAATTGCTCATCAACCTCTGAGCCCTCATCTATCATACTAATGTCATTATGTCTTTATGATGATATGGGCTGAGCCCCACACAGTGAATCTATCCTTATGTGAACATAATAAGAGTTTTGCTGACAAAGACAAATACCTATCTTATCCAGCATTCTGCTTAAGCATTGGCCATACAGCTACCTACAAGAAGGACATTAACTCCCTTCTTCTCATGTTTCCCAGAAACATTGTTGAAAGGTACCTCAGATACTTCAGGCAATATATAGCCATCAATGTTAGTAATCATAGCCTTATCTTTCATGTGTTTGGTGATGTTATGTCCTATGATATGAAATGCATCACTTTAACTGCCTGTTGTATGAAGAAGTATTCCCTTCTTCAAAAGAACATGCTAGAGTCTGCTTTTGCAGTCCTGTCCCCAACAACTTTCTCCATAGCTACTGTCAAGAAAGTACCTTCTGAAGTTCTGACCCCTGAGGAAACACAGCAGGGTAGGGTAATAACAAAGCAGAGTCAAGGCCTAGGAATCCATAATATGATAGAAGGTTCCCCTGTTTCATTGCAACATGTGTATTTTACCAGTTTTGTCTCATTTGGAAGTGTTGCGTGTTATTGTTCCTATGGTTTTATTGTAAATTTCCTAGCACTTGTTGAATGGAAGGATGGTTCATAAATATATTGATCAATCAAGTGCGTAATGCCTTGTCTTCCTCGGATATGCAATTTGGTTATCTGGGTTGTCTAGGTTGCCTCAATGTTTCTGGGGAATGAGACATAGCAATCCAAGAATACCAAAAACTTCATGAACTAAACCTAATTGCCCATCTCATTTTATTTTCAGGATGCTTCCAGGAACTGTATGTATGAAGATAATGTATGTTCTTGAAATGTAGAAAGATCTTCCCTTCAGTCAATTGGCACATATAATAGAATTTTTTGGGAAACACCAAACAAAGCATACTTGAAATATTTTTTGGATTTCTCAGATACACATGGAAGTGACACAACTACAACTTGGAATGGCAAGTTCCAAACTGAAGTGAAGCCTTCCAGCTCTAAATGTTGTGCAAAACTCATATAACTAGCAGTGAGCATTTTCATCAGTTGTTCCAGTGTGTGTGTGTGCTCCATGAAATCATTTGAAGAGCAACAGCCAATGTGCTTTCAAAAGACAGAAAACATTTCGTGTGTCAGATGAGAACTCCCTGGAAAGCTCAATGTAGAACAGCTGTATTTGACCACTCGTTTATATACTTGCCTGTGTTCTGGGTCAAAAATTCTATTCATTTTCCAAAGTTGGCTAAGGGATCCGTTGAACTAGATCCTGCTGGCTTGGATCTTGCATATTTGGCAGGATAACAGCTTCCTGGCTGAATGGGTGACATTTTGCAGCAGTAAGCAATGAATGCTTAAGAGGACTCTACTTTTAAAGTAATCCCTGGATGCCAGGATTCAAGAAGATTCAAAAGTCACTTGATATATCATTCACTACAGTGACGTGCCAGAGATCTGTATTTCCTGGGGAATGAATGAATGAACGAACAAAGAAAAAGGAAATCTTAAATAAGGAAAGCAATAGCCCATTTGCCAAATGGCTTGTGATGTGTGTAACAGCTGGACATTTCATTACCTTGTTCTTCCAGTAGATCACAGTAGTCTCACTGAATTTTGATAAGTATTTCTTGTTGGAAATGTGCTCATTTGAGTGCTAAGCAATGCCAGGGAATTAGGGCCTTCTTCCACAGACTAGGAAAAGGTAGCAGGGATTCCTCGTTTCTGCACAGTGCTCCTGCTGTGGCCCTTTTCTGGGTCTGCCTGTCCAGTATGCTTTCAGAACTATGACTACATCATACTCCAGACCTATCTGTCTGTCTGTCTTTCTATCTATATCACTACTCTGCCTTTTAAGGCAAGCTCTTACAACATGACTTTTGTGATGAAAGGAAGAAAATTAAACAAGACAACACACAAATGACATCAGAATCATATGCAGGAGTCACAGAAGTGGGAAAGCTTGGTAGAATTAAAAAAAAAAATTCTGCAGATTCTCACAAGTGATTTCTCCACAAATCTCATAGGAGAGGATGACATTTTGGGAGCTACCACAGAAGATTTCCCTGTCTGTGGTAGAAATATTATCACCATTCATTTCCTCTAAGAATGACAAGTTCAACATACTGGATCATAGTTATTCTGGTCCACTGCATCTAGGTTTATGCTGTCTAAAGTCTCTTTGATACTACACAGTTATAGCACATTTATCCTGCTTTAACTACCATGACTACAATCTATGGGATCCTGATAATTGTAATTTGAGAAGGCACTAGAGTTCCATGACAATGAATACTAAATCCCTCACAAAGCTACAAATCCCAGGATTTTGTAGGGTGGAGCCATGACAATTAAAGTGGTGTCAAATTAATATAAATGTGTAGTGTGAAAGAGATTAAAGTCAAGGGTAGGAAAATGTGGCCCTCCAGATATTGAAGGCAAAAAAGGGGGGTTGAAGCAAACTCTCTATAAAAGATCCAGCCCCACACACCCCTCCTCATTTCCATTCATAAGTGTGGCAGCTTATTTTGCCAATACTTATCCCTTGCTCCAACTTCCAAAGTCTTGCTGGGTGTGGAACCTGCTGCGGCATTACCTCCTCTTCATTTGGTCCCACTCCTCACTGCTATTTTTCCAGAGTTGGTTGCTGTGCTGCATTGAGGGATATCACTCTCAGAGAAGTGTGGATTTACTTATTTCTCCGTTCTCTCCCAATTTGAAGGTGAGCAATTCTCAATAAATATTTGATGCACTTTAGGGTTTTAAATCTTGAATTAAGTCTTGGGAGTCCACAGTAACAAAAAATATTCAAAGGAAGTCCTTGGTAAAGAAAAGGTTAAGAACCACCTGTCTACTTTATTCAAGAGCAGATGAGAGACCAAGTGTTGCAATGCCATTTTGAGAACAGAATGAAGGTGAATGATCTGAGGTTGGGGTGTTACAGGAGACAACTGCCAGGATTCTGTGCAAGAGAATGGAATATACCTTTTTGATTGATAAAGCTGAAGCAATAAGGTTCCATTTGGACAAGTAAGACTAGAGGGCATCTCTTTAACTTCATGAAAAGAAGATTCATAGTGAATACTGTACAAAAGGCTAAAGATTTTGTACAGAACTTAAAAAAAAGTTCTAGAGCAACCCGGATAGTGAGAGGGAGAAGAAATTCAAGAGGGTGTGTCAGATCAAGGCTTGTCCAGGGATAAGGATAAGACTTCAGATGGAGAAGAAGAAGGAATTAAAGGCTCAGAAGGTATGGACTTTGCTAAACTTTCAGCCTGACATGGATCTGAGATGTATGAATTGGAATTTTAAAAAACTAAAATATTCCATTATTTTAAAAAGTTGAAAGAAGATATAATTTGCTTTCAAGAAACTCATTTGAGAAGAGAGATTAAATATTCACATTATCCCATATTAGGTAATAATTTATTGTGACATCTGGACTTGCTGCCTATGTGAATCCTAATCCCTCACCAGAAATCATATATGAAGACCAAGAGGGTAGGTATACACAGGTTCAAATTGATAATTAGGGGGTTAAAATTTTAGTGGAGGGGCTTTATGCACCCACAGCCAACAAGGGAGCTTTTTATGGAACAGTTAATGAGCAAGTAGTTGAATTATTCATACAAGAATTTGGTTTTTCTTAGATATTGGAATGATGTGATTTCTCCAAAGATGGATAGGTCCTCTGAGAAAAATATAAGAATTAGTCAAAAACTTTTTTTTTTACATATATAATGACAGTCTGGGCGTAGTAGATGCTTGGAGATTGGGGATACTAAAGATTTTACTTTTTTTCTGAGAGGCATAAATAATTTTTGAGAATTGACATGTTTTTGATCTTAGACATTAGCTAACACTATCCCCAAAATGGATATTTTAGCAAAGACTTTTTTTGGATCATAATCATTTGCAGATGTTTTTGCAAGAGGTGATTTTTTTTAATAGGAAAGAGACAACAGCTAAGGAAAAGTGGGCACCTTATCAGGATATTCTGGAATTGAATCAAGAATATTATAAAATTACATCAATTAAAATATTAATGTTAGAAGTTTATAGTTTTCAATGACTTTCTTATAGACATATAGAAGAAAGTTTAAAATGGGATTTAAAAATGTACTATTTTAAGCTGACTAAATCAGAATTTGAGAAACAATTGTGTTCTGATAATGAACATTTATCAGGTAAAATGGGAGAAGAGTTTATTATGGACTGTATGATAAGGTGGGCACGAAATATTGGTCACAATATACAGTTGGAACAATGGAAGCAAATGTGGTCAGGAATTAAATTTACATCATGTTATGATCTTAAAGAGAACTTCTACAAGATGATGTATTATTGGCATTTGACTCCAGAACTATTGGTCAAAATGCATATAAATGGCTTCAAATACACATTAGAAGTGTGAGCAACAAGGGGCTCTTTTTATGACATGTGGTAGACTCATGACAAGCACAGAAAAATCTGGAATCAAATACATTCTATAGTGAATACAATTTTGAAAGGTAATGTTCAACTGAAGCCAGAATTATGTTTGATTGGGACTAATAGAAGTTCAACTGGAGAATAAATATGGGTAGGATATTACAATATATAACCACCAAAGCAAGATTGTTATATGTACAGAAGTGAAATAACACAGAAATTCCAGTGAAGGAGGACTGGCTGATAAAACTAATGAACCTAGCTGAAATGGATAAATGATGATACTGATAAGAGGGAAAACAGTGGCAACTTTTTTGAAAGACTGGGAATTGTTAATATGCATTTTGCAAGAAAAAGAGTACAATATGTTTAGTGTAGGTTTTGATAATTAGTTTATTTGGGAAAGTAGCAGTTGAAGCATATGAATGGTATTTGTAAGTAGTGAATTTACAGAAAGCTGGAAACCAACGTATATTTCTTTATTTTCCGTATTTACCTTTATTCACTCTTGTTATTGTGTTCCTTCAAGTTGTTTCCAACTATATTGACCCTAAAGTGAACCCATCATAATGTTTTTCTGGGACTGAGAGTGTGCAACACACCCAAGGTCACCCAGTGGGTTTCGATAGCCAAGCAGGGAATTCAACCCTGGTCTCTAGGTTGTGGTCCAATGCTCAAGGCATGACAAATATTCTGGCTCTCTCTCTTACTATTCACTCTACATACTTAGTACTTCCTTCTTTACTTTTGTCTGTCTTTTTAGTTTGTGTTTTGTTGTTGTTTTGACTGTATGTATTTTGAATATCTTTAATAAAACTTACTTAAGTAAAAAACATGCACCATCTATCCACAACTAATGGCTAAATTTGCTACTGTGATAATCAACCAATGTAGACCCTGTTGGAAATGTAAAGATGCCTTATCTATAACAGGCAAAAATGCTTCTTGGTGTTGTGTGTGATAATGAAACAAATCAAATGATTGGTTGTGGCATAGTTGTAAAAATAAGAAGTTGAGCCAAAGGAAATGGGTTCATTGCCACTGGCTAGCAGGGGTGGCCCACCATATTTCCACTGTGCAAGCTCTCCCTCCACACTACTCTGCAAGTTTTATTCACCTTCCAGCAGCACGATGGTTTACAGATGGCTTTGTCTAACAGCTTATTTCACCCTAGTGACTATTTTCAGGGCTTGGTTTATGGTTCCTTTAAAAACATAATAAAATAAGGCCATCTAAATTGCCCATATATCTCAGGAAGCATATATATGAAACCAGATGATTTTGAGGCTGAGGAAGATGAATTGAAACTAAATCAGGTAGCCTCACGGAAAAATGGACTGAATTGTTGCCATTGGTTTATGTTGCTTTTCAATATAATGATAGAGATAGAGAGAGGTCCCTCCCTAAACTGCAAACTCTAGGATTCCATAGGATGTTGAAAGTAGTATAATAGCACTAGAACAGTTCAGTGTGGAAATGGCCAGAGATAGAGAGATAGCTAGACAGACAGACAGACACTGACCACTATAAAAAATGCAAACAATATAGCTATGCTTGTTCTTGTGTGTCTTCAAGGTGCTTCCAACTTATGGTGACCCTAAGGCAAATCTATCACGGGGTTTTCTGAGGCTCTATAACTGAGTTAGTAACTTTTTTTTTTAAAGAAAAAATCTGACTGATGGCATTATGAAGGTTTGATAGGATGGGTTACTTCTGACCATGACACAAAGGCAGCTTTGTCACCTAATTCCATCTTCACATCATAACTGAGCTCTTAGTATTTTCTCTGGTTGTGATGCCAAGTTCAGTATTTATTTTGCTTTGCACATATTTGTACAGAGATGACAATATATTTTTTCTGTAACAATTGAAATATGGTATGACAGATTAAGAGGGGGGAAAAAGAATGATGGGGAGAGAAATGGAAACAAACAGAGAAAAGCAGGCATTGTGAATGACAAAAACTGTTGATACAATATAAGATGGTTCATTATTACTCTGAGATTCAGATGTGCTTTATAGAGCACTCATTTTGCTATGTAGAAAGCTCCAGCATACGCAGACCTTTCTCCCATTCACTTTAATGGAAGGAGCAAGTTAATCTGTGTGCCATTATCTCCCCACACTGAAGTAAATGAGAAACTTTTGGCAAGGAAGGCAGCTCTATGCATGCCGTTGATTTTTTTTCCAAGCAAAGAAGAAATTGCTTAACTGGAACATACAAATTACACTGTTCAAATTCTCTGTGACACTACACAGTTACAGCACATTGCTCCTACTTTAACTACCATGACTACAATGTATGGGATCCTGATATTTGTAGTTTGACAAGGTACTAGAGTTCCTTGGCAATGAATACAAAGGCCATTTCTGCACTACACTGTTATAGGGCTATTATCCCATTTTCAACGTCCTGTGGAATCCTAGGGTTTGTAGTTTACAGAGGCCAAAGAGCTCTCTGGTTGAGAATTCAACATGCCCCTCTCTAAACTGCAAACCCCAGGAATCCATAGAATGTTGAAAGTGGAATAATAGCACTATAACAGTGTATAGCAGAAAGGCCCTCCATCCCTCACAAAACTACAAATCCCAAGATTTCGTATGGCAGAGTCATGTCAATTAAAGTGGTGTCAAAGTAATATAAAAGTATAGTGTGAGAGAGATCTAAGTCAAGGGTGGGATGTTACTGTGGTCAATGACTCTCTCTCCTGGGGTCTACAATTTATTAATCCACCACATCAAATTGATATCTCCACGTGGCTATTATTAGAAATCATTCCACGTGTCTGACAGGGTCACTGGACGAGCACGTAGGCAGGTGCGGCCGAACGGCTGCTGTTATGAAAATTCCAGTCTGACCAGTGACTTAATCTGCCACGTAGCCCCAAGGAGACCTCCAGACAGTCCAACCATCAAACACACAAGGGATCCCCTGCCCCGAAATGGTAGCTCAATAGAATTACAATCAGTTTGCCAAGTGAGGGCAATTTCCACACTGCTGATGCCTTTGTTCTACTCCGGTAGAGACATTCACAAACCATCACGAATCATCGAGCCGGAGATGTCTATCATTGTGGACTTTGATCTAGCCCCTCTCTCTATTGTTTTCCCCGGGAAAGGATTAGCCCTCCAGGTACATTTTCCCCTATAAAAACCCCCTATTTTAAGCAGTTCGAGGGATCGCTCCTGGCTTCTTCCCTGCTTGCTGTCACTTTGTTTGCCGAGCATTCCCCTCAAACCCCACCCCCACATGCTGAGTTTCACCGCTCTACAATCTCCATTCTAATTTGGTCTTCCTGGACGTCTGGATCAGGTGGAGTATTATCCTGAAACCCTCTCTAAAATCCACTATCAATTTTCCTCCCTTTTTATTTTCTTTTAAGCTCGGTGTGAGTGACTGTGAACATGCGTAAGTGCGCAGTGGCTGACTTTTTACAAAAATAAAATAAAAATCATTTATGAGTCCTTTTGTTTGGTTTTTGGTCTGACCTGACCTGGTATACATTGGGTTTTAAGATCCTGCTAAGTTACCCTGCCTCTCGCTTTGCCAACTTGTGCTCAAGCTAATTTTCCGTTCCCCATATTATATTTTGAGTATGGTGACAGGGACACCCTTGAACTCAAAATAACTGACTCAGTGACCGGGACCCCCAGGACACCTGGAAATCAGGGTAACAGGGAAGCTGTGGCCCTACAGATGTTTTAAAATTGCAGTTCAAGTACTCTTAAGATTGGCTTTCTTGGCTGATAAGGGTTGTATGCTAAAAACATCTGGAGGACTAGTACTTTGGTACCTAAGAAATTGTTAAAAAATTATCTTAAAATCAATTCGGTCGTTTGTTCATTCATCTGACTATCATTTTCCCACTTATTTTGAAGAGATGTGGCATTTTTCACACCTCAGACTTCAAGTACTATCTAACTTTCTGGTTGCATTCACACCAAGAGGCGAAGCATCACTCTCATGATTATTTAGAAATTTTGCAACATATCACTTCTTTTCATCTCAAACAACAGCTGTTAGCACTGAGCTTTTGCCTAGTTGTTAAATGCTTCTCACTCCAACAACATCATGACAACTCATGAAACATACCCTTTTTAGTTCTACCTAGTTTTGTGTTGTTCTGCAGTTTTGCTTTCTTTTTTGTTAGCTTATTGTGGTGTAGGTTATTTTATAGTCTGTTTTCTTTTGTATTATTTTATCTTATGTATTGCTGTTGTGTGTATTTTTATTTTGCTGTTTTTTGTTCTTTTTATTATTCAATAAAAAATAAAGAAACATAATTAGAAAGAGTTTGATGTTGAGCATATGCAGAGTGTTTTTGAGAATCACCATGGTGTAGTGGTTTGAGTGTTTGACTATGACTTTGGAGACCAGGGTTCGAATTCCTGTGCAGTCATGGAAACCCACCGGGTGACCTTGGGCAAGTCAGACTCTCTCAGTCTCAGAGAAAGGCAAAGACAAAGCTCCTCTGAACAAATCTTGTAAAAAAAAAAAAAGAACACCATGAAAGGTTTGTCTTAGGGTCATCATAAGTCAGAAATGACCTGAAGACTCACAACAACAACACAACAACAGGGTGTTTTCTTCTTCAAGGTCAGACTCGGCACAAACTGTCTGTAATCAATTCCATCCTTTCTAGTCCAAGACTCTTTGGTAAGTAGGTTGGGAATTCTGCTTCTTCTTGATAAGAATTTATTACATCAGGCTCATCTTTTTCCTGTTCAGAATAGAATGGGAGAGCCAACGCTGACAAATTAGTCTATTTAGATTGAGGTTGGCAAAGTGCATCCCATGGGGGTACTTGTGGCCTTTAGGGGTCAAATTGACAGCCACTGAAGCCCCCAGACCTCCATTAAAATAAAATATGGGATTTTTCCACCTCTAAGTTGCTCCAAATAGATCAAAACTGCTGCAAAACAAATCAGTTTTGCCTCCACTTCATCCCAACCCCATCAAAAAACTTTAACCCTCCCCATGGCCAAAAATGAAACCAGAAGTAACATGACGTCACTTTTGGTTACATCAAGCATGCCAGTGTGGATTGCCAGCAGATTCAGGAGTGAAAATGCCATCTCTGCAGTGGCAATCCAGATCTAGCTTCATGGGGTTTAATTCCTATAATTCTGGACCTGAATCCCCATGTATTCAACAATAACAAGGAGGCCACTTCTTTTTTCCTGAGAAGCTCCTCACAGTGGAAGCCAGTGGCTTCCAGTCCAGTGGGGTAGCAAATCCACTCAGGGTTTTAATCAGAAATTTTAAAGAGCCATCCAAGGCACTGGACTGTATCCAGAGGCATATCTAGGGTGGGGCAACTGGGGCACATGCCCTGGGTGCCAATGCCTGGGGGGTGCAAAAGTCTAAACCCCTCCACCTTTCCGCCTGGGTCTGGCACACTTGCCACCCCCTGTACCCTCTTGCTACCCTCTGTGCCCACTTGCCATCCCTATGCCCACTTACCATCTCCTTGCTCACCATCACCACCACTCCTCTCACTGCTGCAGCAGCACCTAGGGGCACAACTTCCACGCCTGCCCTTGGCACTGTTGTGCCTAGATATCCCACTGACCGTGTCCTCCTCCCAAGTAGGTTTGGTACCTTTTGTTATTTGATGTCAAGTTGATTTCAACATACAGTAATCCTCTTAATAACAGGCTTCCATGATCCTCAGCCATCAACTGCTTTGTTCAGGTCTTTCAAACCCAGGACCCTGGCTTCCTTGATTAAATCAATCTGCCTGTAATGTGGTCTCCCTCTTTAGTCATCTTTCCCAGCGAGTCACATTATCTCATGACACGTCCAAAGTACGACAGCCTCAGTTTAGTCATCTTCACTTCAAGAGAGAGCTCAGGCTTAATTTGCTCTTTTAGCAGTAAGGTTTGGACTAAAACTTACCACCACATTGACATGTTAGCCACCAGCCGCTACTGGTCCCTTGTCTTTAATCCTAGGCAAATACAGTATGGTACTTTCAATGCTAGGAATAGTTCTACCTATTCAGTTTTGGTGGTGGGGGCAGCTATTGACCAGAAACTGGTTGGTTCACCACTTTGGGTTTTGTAGCAGTGTCATCTCTGGGCAGTCTGTTTCTCCAATGCCTTATTTACTTCAGAGCTACCTCGGGCCTTTGTTCTCAGGCTCTTGCTCCTTCAACCAGCATAGTCATCAGCAGGATTCCAATTTGTTTCCAAAGAATTTACAAAAAAATTGTAAGTTATTTATTTGGGATGAAAATAATTTTTTTTAAAAATTGAATACAGGAGGAAATGAAATCTGAAAAGAATGAATACAGGAGGCAATTCCACTTCTCTCTTTAAAAATCATTAAAAGCAAGCTTCCTCTTTACTGATGCTGTAGGGCAATGGCTTAGGGTCTTATCACACCACAGTGTCATACCACCACAGCAATGCATCATTCCTGGTTCAAGATCAGTCTTATCACACAACATAGTTGCTCATTAGCAGCCACTGCGGTGTAATGTCACCATCCATTTGAAACATATCCTTTTTTCATGCAGTAAATAATCTGTTAATGACCCTCCGTTTCCTGCAACAATCCAGTTAGCTATGAGAGTATGGTTTCCTCACAGCGCTTCCTTGGCCATTTCTGCACTAGCCGGCCCCTCCCGAAACTGCAAACCCCAGGATTCCATAGGATGTTGCAAGTGGAATCATCACGCTATAACAGGCTAGTGTGGAAATGGCCCTTCTGTAACTGATCCAGTAGTGGGCGTGGTGTGGGCATTCCCAGGTTGTCCCTCCCTCAGCTACTCCCAAAAACATCTCTACCCAATAAACTCCAGACCAATCGTGAGGTGCGGGGTGGAGAAAAGGACTCAGAAATGACACTGTAGTGTGGAGGGAAGAACAATATGAATGATGTTACTCATCCTCAGATGTTGAAAGGGTGCGATAGAAAGGTTATTGATTATCATCATGGGAATGGCTATAGTGGGATTCCGATGGAACAATGTGGTATTAAGGTATGGTGTGATAAGGCTCTTAGACTATAGCAAGGCAGTGGCGGGTAATTGTATTTACCAGCTCGACACCTTATCCTTCTTGCCCAGGGTCATTTAGTCTGATTGGCAGGAACCCTCCAAAGTCTCAGGCACAGGCCTTTCTCGACACCTGTTTACCCTTTCAACCAAAGAGGCAAGCTAAATCTGTGAGCTTCTGCATGGAAATATGGATTGTGTACAGGCACTGCTTTTTTGTTTTTGTTTTAGGGCCCTTTAACACTTCACTATTACAGCACTATGATTCCATTTGAATTGGCAACGTCTAATGGCATACTGCAATTTGCATTTTAGGGAGGGGCATTTAGACCTCTCAGCTAGAGAGCTCCAGTGCCTCACCAAACTAGAAACACCAGGATTCCGTTGGATGGAACCATGGAAGTTAAAATGGAACCATCATCGTATAACTGCATAGTGTGAAAGGGCTCTTAGAAACAGAGCTTAGAAAAAAATCACATTTTTGGGTTACTACTTCCAGCACCCACCCAGTCAGCACAGGCAAAGATCAGGAGCTGTGGCGAAACAAAACAAAACAAAACAAAACAGTCTTTTCAAGTTGGTATCATTTGTGTGTATATGTCTCTTCAAGTCACCTGTCAACTTAAGCGATCCTATGAATTTCATAGGTTTTTCTTAGGCACAAAATACTCCAAGGTGGTTTTACCAGCTTCTTCCTCTGAAATAAAACCTACAGCACCTGGTAGTCATTGGTAGTTTCCCATCCAAGTAGTAACTAGAACTATCCCTCCTTAGCTTCCAAGATTTTATTTATTTATTTATTTATTTATTTATTTATTTATTTATTTATTTATTTATATATATATATCCCGCCTCTCCATATAGATCGAGGCAGTGAACAATTTAGCATGTATTTCGAAACATTTTTTTCTATACATTTTTTCTATACATTTTTTTCTATCTAAATTTTTCTAAATCAGATGGGATCTGGTGCCTTTAGGGTATTCAGGCCCTTTACTGGTTTAAATTCCCATCAGAATACTCTGTGAAATTTCACCACTGCCATTACCGGCAACTCAATTCCATCACTGTCCCTGCATGCACACACACATGCTCCTTGCCAACGAAAGAACAAAAGATACTGGACTGTTTCTCCTGGTGCCTGCTAAGGTGTCCAGTTTAGTAAGCAAAATAAACAGCTTTGGAGATAACATTGTCTTTACCATCATTGATGGCTAAGAGCCTTCTATCTTCTGGCCTATTTTGTCAATTGTGCCTCTCGACCCTGGGGTCTCCTGTGGTGAAAAACGATACTATATCTTCATCCCCTTCTCTTTTGGCTGATTTCTGCATTAACCCAAAGCAGGTGTCAAAGTGGCTTCCTTCCTGCAAGAACTTGAGGGGAGGGAGAGAAGAGAGGTTGTTTTAAGTCCCAGTAAATGAGACTTCCATGAACCCCGGCCTCCTGTTTTGTTTCTGATTCTCTTTCTTTCCTCCCACAATGGGAAGCCGTGTGTGCTCCGTGCTGCCTGACTGCCTCTCCCCTGTTGTGCTAAATAAGCACTTCAGGAAGCATCCCCCTTGCACTGGAGAGTGAGCTTGGTGTGATGTGAAAGGGATATTGTGCTCCCCCAGGAGCCCAGGCAAAGGACAAGTGGCAAACAATTAAATGAAGGATAACAGATTATGTGTGTGTTGAGTGTGTAGTGTATGCGTACCAACAATCATGCCTACATCTTTGCCTGCTAAATCTCACAGAGCCTGGGACTTACACCTGAGTAAGAAGAAAGCCAGCATGGTTTGAGTATTGGACTATGATCTTGGAGACCAGGTTCAGCTCCCTGCTTAGCCATGGAAACCCACTGTGTGACCTTGGGCGCATCACACACACTCAGTCCCCAGAAAATCCTGTTATAGGATTGCCTTTGGGTCACCATGAGTCAGAAAAAACTTGAAGGCACACAGCAACAACAAGCAAATGCAGGATCATTGTAAATCTTTATTATATGTATTCAAGTTTTCCTTTCAATCTACAGTGATGGCATGAATTTCTTGGGGTTTTTTTAGGCAAGAAATGCTCAGAGATGGCTTGCTCTTCCCCTTTTCTGAAATACAGCACCTGCTGTTCCCTGCTAGTGTCCCTTCCAAGTACTGACCAGCATGACAAGGCCAAGCTTCTGAGATCTGACAGGTTTGGATGTTTAAAGATGAGTGTACCCTTCAACATTTCACAGATGAAAACTAGGACATGTGTGGCCAAATAACAACAGACTACAGTAAAGATGGCAAAAATTATGAATGAGGAAGAAAAACATGCTAGGAGAGGCTGCAGTAGTGCCTGAACCAACCGGGAAAGACAAAACTCCACTCCCTTTTCTACTCTCCCTGGTCCTGAGTTGAATGTAAGCTATAGGCTCTTTCCACACGAGGGTATTAAAACAGTGTAGCACAACCTCTGACGGAGGTTGTCTACACCGTAAAATGGATTGGGGAGGATTACTTTTGTGTAATTCCACACCCCAATCTGCGCTAGGGCAACCGGAAGTGGCGGCGCCGCGTGCTTTTTGAAAACCACTTTTCAAGTGGTTTTTAAAAAGCACGATCGTGCAGCTGCGTGCAGCCCTGTCGCAGCGTCCGGTGTTAATTTGCAGGCACATGCAAGGGCATGCCTGCAGATCTGCCGGGGGCGGGCTTTCTGGCTAGCGAGCTTCTCCAGTTGGTGGAGAGCCTCCACCAGTCGTAAGCCGCCATTTTGGACGCCGCCGGACGCCGACAAGTGTGGAGCAGCAAAAACGCTCTGCTCCACATGGCGACGGACTAAGGTAAGCTCCATTTCACGACATCTCAGGACATTTTTCCCTTCCCGTGTGAAAAGGGTCTATGTTTGCACTTTGAACTCAGTTTGTAGCAACTGAAGTAACCTGAGGACAACGGGGGAAAGTGAAAGGAGGAGAGAGAAACTGGGACATTTTAAAAGCAAGTGAAAAAGTGGGACAAGTGAAGGTTAATTGGGACTCGCCCTGCCAAACTGGGACAGTTGGAGTATAGTGGATGGGCCTAAATTCAATTGCTAGTCCCAATTAGAGTATACCTATGAGTCTGATGGAATTTACATAAATGTTTATTTAATGGGACTACTTTAGATGAGACTAGCAATTAAATTTAGGATTCATACCACACCTATTGGAAAGCCAAGCACTTTGAAAATGTTAAAAGGGATAACAGAGCTTTACTTGCTAGCTTGCAATATACTGAAACACAAGAACCACGAAGCAAAGTACTAACTTTCCAGCTGATCAGGTTTAAAGCTAAGGAGAAGGAAAACACTGGCAGGGACATCCCATCAGATGAAAACAGAGAAAGCTACTAAGTCTTAAAAATGCCAAAAAGATTTTCCTGTAACCCCTAAGGAAGGCCCCTAAACATATACAGGACCAAAGCACATCAGGCTCATTCCAGGTAACTATTTTTAAAGCATGTTGTAATGTCATCTTCCCGCCCCCTCCCCTCTCTGTTCATCAGTTGCTAATCCAAGCAGGCTCATGGAAGGAAAACAAAAGTAAAGGCATTTTAAAAAAACGTTTTGACCAGAATCCTGTTTGTGACACACACTAATATAATGCCCCATTATTTCAGTGCATGCACTTTTGGTGACTTTGTGGAAGGAGGAATCCGATATCTTCTTGAGCAACACTCCTTGCCTGAGCATGCAACAGCATTGTGGTGCTTCATTTGCTTCAACTGCAGATTGATTGCTGGCTATCCCCACACACCCAGCGAAGCAGGAATAGCTTCCATCTCTAGTGTAAGGCCACTTCTTTTTCCCCAGCTATTCAAGGGCAGCTAGAATGAAACTGAGCCCATCCTTAGAGCCAATTAGTTGTCATGAGGACAGAGTTTTTCCTGGGAGTCCTCCCCATAGCTGCTTTTGAGTAGTCTTTCCCCAGCCAACAATGTTGTAAGTATGTTTATGGGGACTTGTGCTCAGCTAGCATGCTTAATTAATCTTGGCCATTAATGGAAAAGGAGGTACTGCTTGGATCTATGGTGGAAGAATGTTTGAAGCAATAAGATTAAAAGGGAGGGAGGGAGGGAGGGAGAATTGGGAATGACCCTGACAAAATGCGCACGATAAATGGAAAGATTAGTGGGTGAATGTTGAAGAGGCCAGGATAGAAAAAGGAGGGAAAATGAAAGAGAAGAAGAACTAAGCCAAACTGTAACAATACATTTATAACATCTATCTTATGACACCTATATTAATGATGATAAATGAAATGCTGTGACAGGACCATGCCTCTGTACCTCTGCATAAATCTCAATGGGCTGAGAAGCTGTCAAAGAAATCAGTAATGTATTGTTACTTAAACTGAAATGGTTATTTAAACTTCAAAATGCAATATTCTATAAAGAACGACCACATATTGTGTTAATCTATATATGGCAACCCATTATGTTTGCTCAAAACAAACGTGATCAGTTCAGCTACCTGGATTAATACGAGTAGCTTATAGATGAGTGGCAAAAGTCCACATTTTTGGTAATGTTACTGTTCTGAACAATAAGTAGTTTATTGTTACTTAAACTGAAATGATTAAGCTCCAAAATACAATATTCTATACAGACAACCACACATTGTGTTAATCTATGGCCCTTTTTGCACGGGCTTTCCCGGGCGAAATAGCCCCGTGAGCCGTGCGGGAGTGGGAGCGTCGCTCTGCACGACGCACTCCCACGTCCGGCGCTCTCACGGGGCTGCAGCGGCGCGAGCGCGGGGTTTTTGATTTTCGCTTTCAAGCGAAAATCACCCCGCGCTCGCGCTACGCTCCCGGCGCCCACACGCACTCACCTGTAGTGCGGTGCGTCGGGGAGGCGGCCGGGTCGCGCCTCCTTCCCTCCGACCGTGCGGAAGGAAGGGGCGGGGCGGGGAGCTAGCGCGGCGGATGCGAGAGCATCCTGCTTCGCACGGGCGGGGGGCTGCTCGCGACAGCCTCCCGCTCGCGCGCGCGGGGGGGCGGGCGCGACTGTCGCTTGCTCCTGGCGCGCGCGGGGGGGCGGGCGCGACTGTCGCTCGCTCCTGGCGTGCGCGGGGGGGGCGGGCGCGACTGTCGCTCGCGCCAGGAGTGAGGGACAGTCGCGTCCGCCCCCCGTGCGCGCGCGCGCCATCGGGAGGCTGTCGCGAGCAGCCCCCCGCGCGCGCCAGGAGCGAGCGACAGTCGCGCCCGCCCCCCGCGCGCGCCAGGAGCGACGGGCTCCTTTCTTGCGCGCGCGGGGGGGGGATGGAGTCGCGAGCCGCCGCCGCCTCCGGGACGGTGCCGTTTCCCAGCTGGTTCCTTCGTCTGCGGAAGGAACCAGCGGGGAACCGGCAGGCTCTCGAACTAGGCTTTTCCCGCAAGCCGCCCGCCCCCGCTCGCGTAAAAAGCCTAGTGCGAAAAGGGCCTAAATATGGTAATCCATATCATGAGGAGTGGCTTAGAGAGCTGACTATTTGAGCCTGGTGAAGAGAAGGGTAAGAGGCGACATTATAGCTATGTTTAAATATTTGAAGGGATGGCACATTGAAGATGGAGGAAACCTGTTTACTGCTGCTCCGGAGACTAGGATGTAGAGCAATGGCTTCAAACTTCAGGAAAAGAGAGTCAATCTAAACATTAGGAAGAACTTCCTGATAGTAAGTGCAGTTTGATAGTGGAATATGCTGCCTTGGAGTGTGGTGGAGTCTCCTTCTTTGGAGGTTTTTAAACAGAGGTTGTATGGCCACCTGTCAGGAATGCTTTGATGGTGTATTCCTGCATGCCAGAGCACATCTATGATTCTAGATGGGATAGGTAAAGTGCAACCCTAGGATAGCTTGCAGCTACCCCTAACACCACCTATGCTGTTGTTTCAACCTCCATCCCCTAGACCAGAGCTTTCCAAACTTTTCATGTTGGTGACACACGACACAGTAATTCAGTTTTACTACCAAACTGGAGGTTAAACTAACCTCTTATAAGAGATACGGACATATACATAAATTGTAATAACGAAATGTACAGGGACACAACATGTCTCATGAAAACCTTTCATTTATATTTTTAAAAATGTATGATTTATTTATAACATATAAGATACATTTCCAAGGCTCGGGTGGGGGGCTCGTTCTCAGTCTAGGGAGGTGATATACCTATACCCTTCAGACAACACACTAACGTGTTGTGACACACCATTTGGAAAGCCCTGCCCTAGACTCTCCCACATTGGCCTTTTTGTGGCAATTTTTTTTGCCTCTCCTTGAAGCTTCCAGGAGCAGTGATTTCATCAATCAAATAGATCTCAGGCCTTCCTATACTATTTCATGTGTTTAAAAATGCCATTTCTTCACAACTAGGCTTCTGGCCACTGTTGGTTTTACTTTAGAGTTTTTCCCCCACCTTTTTGCCTATCTCTGCAGACCCTAGATTGGTCCCTGGACCTGCTAAAGCTGCCCACCCTTGTTTTATGGGAGAGGTGGGCAAAGCACATCCTTGGGCCACATGCAGCCCTTGGGAACCCTAGTGCAGCCTCAGAAGCCCTCAGACTGCTCCCAGTTTTCTTTAAAGGGTTCATTTTAGGGTGATATTTTGCCCCTCGCAACCTGCCAAAAGTAATGTTGCGTCACTCTGGGCATACTGAAATACACTGGTGTGGCTCACTGGCTGGGCACAGAATGGAAAAATGGCCTCCAACCCCTGTGCAGTTACCCAGACCCTGCTTTGGGGTAAATGCTCCCCATTCTTGTATCCCGAAGTACAATCCAAACACTTGCCCATTCAACTTTTGTGCATGAAATGAGATGGATATGTGAAGTCAGAGGGAAAAACCAGCAGACAAGGCCTTGGTTCACCTCATTCCCAACTCATATATCTTCACTAGCTATCCAGTTAACTGATTCAGTCTGGAGCTGGACATTCAGGTAGAAGGGGAGCTTTGCATTTTTAGCAACCAATTGTTCACTAGGAGCTTGAGTGGAGATGGGAGCTGTGCTTCAGAAGTTCATTCACAATCAGTTCCTCTTTTGCTGATTGGCGTGTTGAGGGAGGGGGAGTCACAGCGAAGCAGTACGGAAGATCCTGCTGTTGCCATAGCATTAGAAATCATCTTCACTCCATGTGGCAGCTACTTTTAAAAGGCACATTTTACTTTGAAAGATAGCCTTTGCAACATGTTAATTTTTCTTTTTTTTTTACCCAGAGGTGGCTCCTAGTGTGGCATATCTTGTATGACAGCTAGAGTGGAATTTTGTAATCACCTGCTGGAAGCTGAGAAGCAGAATGGCAGCACATCTCTATCTGCCTGTGTGTGTGCGGATGCGTGTGAGCATTTGGAAGGAACAAGGAAGGTGTCAGGCAGGTGATTCTGAGTAAACCTTCCCCAGCCCATCAGGTACCCACTGCAACTTCTTCCATCGATGGCTTTTCCTGACTTGATCACCAAACACACTTTGGAGCTGGAGGAAAATTAGCCAGCAGGGAGGGATAGCAGAAGAGAATCTGGTTGTTTGTGTGCAACGGCCAAGCAGTCCCCTTCCTTTGTTTTTTTCTTCCCTGTAGGTTTCCTTGCATCTACCATCACTGCTTTACCCATCAGCCATGGACATCTAGAGTAGGGAAATGCCATCTTTGCTGCCAAATCATGCTTGCTACCAGAAATCCACATGATTTTGCTTACTTTCTTGGTTTTTAGCACTCTTTACATCAGTACCCATTTTCACTGGAGAGGTTTCAACCAGTGCCGTCATGCATACACTGATGAGAAGGAAAGCAGAAAGAAGACCAGTTGCCTTTGGTTTCTTCATTGTCACTACTCCATTAGTCTTCAGCAATGGCGGGGGGAGAGAGAGAGATCAGAAACAGGGCCATTCTCTCTCTGCTGCTGAAGGAACAGAGGCCCTTTCACACTACAGGATTAAAGCATTATGATTCCACTTTAACTACCATGGCCTCATCCTTTGGAATCCTAGGGCTTGTAGTTTGGCAAGGCATTGGAGTTCTCTGGCTGGAAATTCTAAATGACCCTCTGTAAACAGCAACTGGAGTCGGCACCATGTAGTGGTCTGAGTGTTGGCCTACAACTCTGGAGACCAGGGTTTGAATCTCTGCTCAGCTGTGGAAACCCACACTCTCAGTCTCAGAAGAAGGCAAAGAAAACCCCATAATAAGTTAGAGTTGCCATAAGTTAGAAACGACCTGAAGATACATGGCAACAGCAAACTGCAGCTCCCCAAATTCCATCGGAGGTTTCCACGACAGTTAAAGTGGAATCATGGCACAATAACTGAGTAGTGTAAAGGAGTCCCTCGAGGTGTCAGGGAAGTAGCCCAGGACTTTCTCTAGGAGAATGGATGTTCTACCACAGAGATATGTCCCTAACTCTGTTCCTCTGCTCTCTTCCCACATACTTGGTCTTTGGACATGGATGGGAGGATTTCATTCTTGGCATGCAGGTCAGAGGCCTCCAGGCACTGGTGAGCACTGGTGATGTATTAGTACGTGCAAGCCTCTATGCCTGGGTGCAGACAAAGAAAAGGAACTTGATCCTCCACTTAGGGCATTTGGCTTAGAGTTCACAATTATATAAAATGGAAACACTCACTATGAAAGACACCTATATAGACGGTTCCCATGGAATTATTCACATTGCGGTGAAACCACATATGATGTTTGCAACAAGGAATGCATTACGCGTGAACAGGCAGAGAGAAACACAAGACAAGGTCAATGAACTGAAAAGCTATAAAACAGAAATAAGGCCAGCTCAAGAAATTAGATATTCAGGATCACATGGAAGAAAAGAGACATAAATACTAGTAACACACAGTGTCTATTCCTACAATTGTAGAAGCATTATTGCTGTAATTTCAAGCAAGCAATAGTTAGGAACAAGGACCTTTTATGCTGGACAACATTTGATTTACTTATTTCGTTATTCTTTCTTTGCACAGCCAAAAATCCTCCCAGAACAGCTTAGGTATGATCAGTTAAAAGAAGACTGGTTTTACCCACAGGTTTATAGTCTAAATGGTATGACCACAAGAGAGTCTGCTCAAAAACACATGCACACTTTCTATGTAATTTAGTTTGTTACACATATTTTTCCAAGCAGTTTCCCGTATACATGCACACACACATCCACGCAGGCATATATATGGGAACTCACACAAATCTATTTTGTACAATTTTCCCACCAATACTCATATTTTTGCCCACACTTTCGTCTAACACACACAGTTTGGGGCACAACGCTTGTCCACACTTTGCTGTTTTTGCCACCATTGTGTGCCTTCAAGTTGTTTCTGATTTGTGGTGACCCTAAGTTGGACCTGTCATGGGGCTTTCTTGGCAAAATTTGTTCAGAGGGGGTTTCCATTATCTTCCTATGAAGCTGAGAGAGTGTGACTTGCCCAAGGTCAGTAGGTTTCTGTGCTGCACAAAGATTTGAATCATGATTCTCTGAGTCCTAGGCCATTTCCACACTACCTTGTTATACTGCTGTTATTCCAGTTTCAGCATCCTATGGAATCCTGAGGTTTGCAGTTTAGGGAGGGGCCTTTAGAATTCTCAGCCAGAGAGCTCTTGGGCCTCAGCAAATGACAAACCCCAGCATTCCACTAGATGTTGAAAGTGAAATAATAGCACTGTAACAGTGTAGTGTGGAAATGGCTGTAGTCTAGCACTCAGATCATTACACCATGATGGCTTGTCAAAGCATGTTATAATTACCAATTACTATTATTAATTTGTTTTACACTCCCTTCCTCATAAGAACTCAGGGCTTCTGAGCAGTTTCTGAATAATGTGAATACCAAAGGATAGCTGTTCAATAGGTCATTGAACTAAGAAGTGTGTATTTGCTAAATGTAAATTTGGAAAATGTTAATAAAACAAAATTCATAGAATCATAGAATCATAGAATCATAGAAATTCAGAGTTGGAAGAGACCACACAGGCCATCCAGTCCAACCCCCTGCCATGCAGGAACACCGTCAAATCAATCCCGACAGATGGCCATCAAGCCTCTGCTTAAAAACCTCCAAGGAAGGAGACTCCACTACACTCCGAGGCAGCAGATTCCACTGCCGGACAGCCCTGACTGTCAGGAAGTTCTTCCTGAGGTTCAGGTGGAATCTCCTTTCCTGCAGCTTGAATCCATTGCTCCTTGTTCTGGTCTCTGGAGCAGGAGAAAACAAGTCCCCTCCTTCCTCTACGTGGCATCCCTTCAAATATTTAAACATGGCTATCATGTCCCCTCTTAACCTTCTCTTCTGCAGACTAAACATACCCAGCTCTCTAAGTCTATCCTCATAGGGCTTGGCTTCCAGGCCTCTCACCATTTTGGTCACCCTCCTCTGGACTTGCTCCAGCTTGTCAATATCCTTCTTGAATTGGGGTGCCCAGAACTGGACACAGTATTCAAGATGGGGTCTAACCAAAGCAGAGTAGACTGGTACCAGTACCTCCCTCGATCTAGACACCATACTCCTATTGATGCAGCCAAGAATTGCATTGGCTTTCTTGGCTGCCACATCACAC
This sequence comes from Ctenosaura bakeri, assembly GCA_948474755.1. NCBI lineage: Eukaryota > Metazoa > Chordata > Lepidosauria > Squamata > Iguanidae > Ctenosaura > Ctenosaura bakeri. The sequence goes on along the minus strand of CAOLHI010004292.1, from coordinate 1,867 downwards.
TGCTGACTCATGTTCAGCTTGTGGTCTCTGAAGACTCCTAGATCCCTTTCACACGTACTGCTATCCAGCCACGTGTCCCCCATCCTATATTTGTGGATTCCATTATTTCTGCCTAAGTGTAGGACCTTACATTTCTCTCTGTTGAATTTCATTTCATTCTTCCCCTTCCCTAGCCGTATGCTTTCTATGAGACACAGGCAACATGTCCATGAATACTGTTTGTCTGGGGATGACAACTGAAGGAAGCTATTGCCCTTACGTTTGCTTGTGAGCTTACCAGTTGTGTTTTTCTTCTTTATGGGTTTTTTTGCTTGACCACTTTGGTAAGCAAGATGATGGACTAGGTAGACTGCAGGACTTTTCTTGTTTTCTTATAGCTGTGGAATTTCTGAATGTGCTTTACTACCAAACTATAATTCCCACCTCCTTCCCTGACTTTCTCACTCAAGCACACACATGTATACCGACAGAATGCCTCATAGAGACAGAAACACTGGGGTTCAAACACAAACTCAGGAACGCTCTCACAGAAATCCTAACTCACAGATGCAATGTTCCCTCACTAGCCCAAGTCCTCCAGAACTCCTGAAGTTCACATCTGGAGGAGAAGCTGCGATACACAAAGGACTCATATCTACACAGGTACAGTGTTATAGTTTCATTTTAATTGCCATGGCTGCATCCTATGGAATCCAGTGGTTTGTAGTCTGTGAGGCACTAGAACTCTCTTGCTGATAATTTTAAACACTCCTCCCTAAATTGTCAGTTCCAGAACTCCATAGGATGTTGCCATGGCAATTAAAATGGAATCATAGTACTGTACCAATGTAGTGTGAAAGAGTCCCAAAGTTGTGCTGGCCACATTCCATTTTAGAGAGGGCAAATATTTAATTGTCAGGTAGCAAGCCAAGCTAGCAAAATAGCCAGCCCTAAGTAGAATATATTTTTGTACAGAGCTAAAATTCTATTGGGTCTTCTGAGCTGATCTGAACTCTTTCCAGGTCTCCTTATGTATTTTAATCTGTCTTCTTGTTCCATAAAAAATATTTTAAATGCTAAAGAGCCTTGCTGCCATGCAGGGGTTCTCACATTTGGTTTATGAAGCCAGACAGCTGACTCTTCTCATATCCCACCTTTTTTAGCTATATGAGATAGTGTTCATCTCCCAGTTAAGATGGATAAATTATGATATAGACTAATTAGCCTGTTTCTGTCTGTCTTGTTTTTGCAGACAAGTCGATTTCATCCTGGTTTTGCCTTAATCATTGAATTTGTCATATTTATTATTTAAAAAACTGTTCTCTTTCGAAACACAGTTTTATAAATATATTTTCTCCAAATTGTTACATTTAGAAATTACAGCGTGATACATTTCTTGAACAGAGAACTGCTCTGGAATATATAGAAGTTTATTTTCAACCCAGGCATTAGTCTAGTTCATATTATTGGAGTCCATAAATATGTCTTCTTAAAACATTCTATTCAAGATATCACATGGATTATGGCAAAACTCCAGAGTCCCAGCATGATAACCCAGTAACTGTCTGGCTATAGCCATTTTCTGATAGTGGCATAATGGCTTTTGCAAACTGGGCAATCAAACTATGAGAAGGCCTCGCCCTTTCAGATTGTGGGTGCACATCCTAGGCAGTGACATGCACTGTTGGTTGTGGAGCTGAGGGCTACACATGAATATACAATCATGTACACACCAATCCACACATCTGTTGTCCACTGAGATGAAGGGATCACTGCAGGGTGGCAGGAACAAAGAATTTCACCATCTCTCAGTGGTGTCCATTGAGACTACCATTTTCTCACTACAACATGGTAGAAAAACAAATATTTATGCACCCAGGGAAGAATT
>CAOLHI010004291.1:0-125395 GCA_948474755.1 Ctenosaura bakeri | reverse complement strand
AACAACCCCTGTAGTGAAAGGTATATGTTCTGTACGTTCTATAAAGCATGTTTTTGAAAAAAAATTCAAAGGTACTGATGTTAATTTTTCCTTCTTATGGCCTTCCAGTGCTGAATGTTGCTGGTTCCTACCGTAGCTCATTTCCACACTAGACTGTTATTGCACTATGATTCCACATTCAACATCCTATGGATTCCTGGGGGTTTGCAGTAGGCCCCTCCCGATACTGCAAACCCCAGGAATAATCGTGCTATAGTAGTGTAGTGCTGAAATTGCCATAGCCATGTGTGCTACCATCCCATAGCCATTGACATTCCCACGCATTATTTCCCAAACCATACCTTTCTCCATAGCCAGTGTGATATTTGAGGACGGTTGCAGAACTTTATGGGTCTCTGTCCATGAAGCATTTTATAAAAGAGAAAAACCCAGGATAGATACATGGATTACATACAAAGATCTTTTAAAATGCCAGAATGGAACTATGCAATTCAAATCAGCAGAAGAATTAAAGGAGAAAGGTCTTACCACACATTGGCTACTATTAAGACAATTAAGGGAAAGGTTGAAGATAGACAAAAAATCAGATGGATTTGAAATGAAAGAAAACAAATTCAATAAAGTAATGAGTATAGAGGCAAATCAAAGTGGGAAAAATTTACAAGATACTATTAGATATGGATATGGAACAAGAAATAATTAAGGATAGTATGTTAAAATGTTAAAATGGGCCAGAAATTTGGGTCATCCTATTTCATTAGTATAAGGTCATGGACACAGACATGGGAGCTATTATAATCAGTAAGTTTAAGAGAAAATTTGTATAAAATGATTCATAGATGGCATTTAACACCAGTGCACTTAGCAAAAATGCAAGGAGGTGGAAAGGAGACTTGCTGGAAATGCAAACTTAAAGGCACCTTTTACCATGTATGGTGGACCTGTGTGAAAGCTAGAAAATTTTGGAAAGGAATTCATGGAGTAATTTCTGAAATATTTAAGATTAAATTTCCATTAAACTGAGAGTTATATTTTTTGAATATAATGGACTCCTTATCCAAACTAGATAGAACACAAAAAAGGATCTTACTATATATAGTTACAGCCGCAAGGTTAAACTATGCACAATTGTGGAAACAAGCTAAATCTCCAGACATAGAGGATTGAGCAGTGAAACTTTATGAGATGTTAGAATACGATAGAATTCGGATTTGGATCCAAGAAAAACCTATGTCTCAACCCAACAGTGGCTGGAAAATTATACAACCTATATGGGAATAGTTTTGGGGAAAGAAGGCTTCTCTGGGGATTGTGATTTTGAATTAAGTGGTGTAAATGTCTTGGTAAACCAGATTTATAGATTTATAGATTTTTCTGGGAACTTCTACACAATCAAATATTGCAAGGGAAATAGGAAAAAACTGATTAACTATATTAAATAAGTCAATAGGTAATAATGCTAGGATCAAATTGTTGGAATGGTAATTCATGTTAATGTATAATATCCAATCTTCTTTATACACAAGTGATTTATAATGTTAAAGGAATTGTGCTCTGTTATAATATGTAATATAATAATAATTTTGTAAGAAATAGTAGACCCATACGAGTAAAGGTGTATTCAGGGAAAATAATGGACTCTCTAATTAAAATAACAATGGAACTTAAGAGAGTAAGGAATTAATAATTAATCACTCGATTCTTGAGGAGGGGTGGGGAGTGGGAAATAGGGGGAGGGGAAAAAGAGGGATTAGATATATAATATAGAGACTATTAATTACATAATTTAAGATTAATACTTGTTAGTAATATTAGTATTAGTGTTGTAATCTCAAAATTCTTTTGTGTGATCTCAATTTTCTTGTGTATCTCAATTTTCTTCTGTGTCTCCCTCTCCTCTTGGGGAGTATTCTTTTTTTATAATATAATTTAATCCTATATATATATATATATATATATATATATATAAAACATCCATTGGCCTAAAAAGAGCACTAAGAGCACTAGCACAGTACTGCAGAGAGGATCAGCTAGAACTCAATTAGTTGGCAGAAGATTGACCAGACTAGCAGCCAAAAAAATTGACCCTAGAAAGGGTACGCACGGGCAAATGAAACACTAAGGAGTCTGACCCAAAAGTCAATCCTTAATTACAGTGCTCCCCTAGAAATCAGTGTCCAGCATGAGAACAATAACATTACAAGCACTCCAGCCATAAGCAATCCAATGAACCTTGACAATGAGACCCTAAGTAATGAACAGGATCAGCAGAGCCCTGTGGAATTGGACTACCAAAATTGGTCCATGGACCAAGGGGTCCTGGCCAGGTCTCCAGTAGATCTACCTCCTAGGTATGTGTATTCCGCAACCCTCAATGCCAGTGGCAATATGACGGAGAAATCTACAGGGAAATCTCACAGGCTTAATACTGGTCATGTTCAAACAATCTGTGACCACTTGAGAGACCAATGCTTTCTTTCAGCGCAAGCTAATCAACATTTTTTTGATAAATTGCATGCTATAAAACAAGAGATTTCTGGACTTAAGGTAACACTACGAACTATTGTTGCTTTGATAGAACTGGGAATTTTAAAAGAGCACAGACCCCCGGGCAACCAACCTAAAATTCTCAACAGATGCAACAGCAGATGATGATTGCCCCCTTACTAATAATGCAATAATGCTCTCTGGGGCACCTAGAAGAAATAATGCATGATTGGTATACATATTCTGAGAAGACACTTGAGATTTCAGCTGAAGATGGTCCTGCTAAAAGTGGCCTGGAAGATTATAACCTTATTTTTACAAATCCAGACTTATTAGTTCTAGATGAATAGCATGATGACACCTTAGAAGATGATAACTCTCAGTCTCCACCTTCATCTACAGGAACAGTAGGTGAAAATGCTCCGCAGATGAACAATTATCAATTACAGCTACTAGATCGAGTATACTCTGGCCCTGGTAAGCCAATACCGGTAGAAGTGTAACCGACTAACATTGAGGGCCATATCACCATTTTTAACTGGCCACTAAGAAGACCAAATAATGTGTGGCTTACATCTTTGGAAATGCTAAAGAATATCTTAGATGTATTGGGGACTGGATGGGACTACTTTGTAGACATTAAATGTTCATGTGTGTATCCTGCAACATCCAAAAAATTGAGAGGGATGGTGATTTTGTCCTTTATAGATAGTCACCATGCTCATCACTTTTGGTGTCAGCTTTACAAATTTGAAGAAAGAGAAATTTCATTTAAATGGGGCCTGCATGCAGGCTACCCAAAAATCAATCCCAATTTATATTTGAATCCTCATTCTCACAAGTCAGCAAGCCTAATGAAAGGATAGGATGATTTAAATTGCAGAGGAGCCTTCCCTGGAGAACAAGCACCATGGTGCCTGCTCACAATTTGTCTCCCAGGGGCTGGGCTGTAAAACCCAGAAACAACTTGTACCTGGGACATTATACCATCCTGTCACAACCCCAATAACACATACTCCTGAGAATCATGTCACATTAACTCTTGAAAACTGCACTATAGGGGACAGAAATGATGCTTTCTTGGGGAAGGAGGTCATCCTTGAGGATTTGGAACATCAAACTCATTTAAATTTTGAAAAGGGCGAGATGGACATTCTTGAAATAATCCCAAGAAAAGGAAATAATAGTACAGTGGTCTTGGGCTTCACCTCCTTAGCTCTATGATCTCATGTCCAGATGTGCCTAAGTAACCAGAAAGATTCAAGTGGTAATGTACTAGGTGATAATTCTGCTTTCACTAAGATTCCTCAATCTAGGATAACGAAGGGAGCAAGAAATTGGCAGTCTTCCCATTGGCAGGAAGAGTTAAAGCCAGTATCTAAGGCTTCTATAGCCCATAATAGTTTTCTCCATGATTTTTACTCAGATCATAGAAGAAAAGGTGTCCCTCTTTTGTAACCTTCCCCAATAATATCCCAGTTAAGATAGGAAGAGATCCAGTAAGTGTGTTACTTCCGCTATGGCACCTTTGGTGAGGACACCCAGATATCATTTTGATATCATTTAATTTGGCCTTAGCTGGACTGGCTCGCAGTTATCTCATCTCACATGTTTGCGAGTTCTCCAGACAAGCACGGACAGAGAGCAGCCGTTAATGGTTTTACATTCCATTCCTCGTTGTAGCCAGCAATTCAAACCTCGCCCGCAGCTTCGGGGAACTTCCCACCGCAAACTCCTCAATAGCTACATGGCTTTCAATCAAGTTACTCTTTTATGTTGGGCTGTCAACGTCTCAGCCAAAGCATTGTCTTTACACGCAAATCCCATCATGCTAAAATTGACCTCACCAAATCCTTTGTCCAGCACCGAAACCCCTTTTGTTCTCCCTGGGACTGCCATAGCTGAAAGGCACAATCTTCCCTATAAAAACCTCTCACTTTTAACTGATCCTCAGATCACTTTGGGCTGCCATCTCGCCTTGCTGCCGGTGGTCTAAGGGACTCCCCTCAGCACCTCATGCTGAGCTTTCTTCCCCAGAACCTCTCTTCTCTCCAGGACTACGGAACAGGTCGTATTGCCTTCTCTTGCAACTCTCTTTCTTTTCCAAGTTAGTTAGTTTATGTTTGTCTTCTGTGTTCCTGTTTAATAAAGAATTGTTTATTATTTGTAAAACCTTGTCTAGCTACTCTCTGACCCGCCGCTGTATACATAGGGTTAAAGATCTCACTGCGTTACCCTGCCTCTTGCTAGCTAATCAGTGCTCTGAGTTTAATTTCCCCACCTTTGGTATTTTAGTTGGCAAGCCGGGCGCCCCTCGCGGGACCCCCAATTTTCAGGGTAACAAGTGGACATAACACTTTGAGCTTGCAGACTGGAGATATCATAGCACACAGGACATTACTAACTGGCGACAAGCCTCCTAGGAGTCATAATCTCCAACAAATGGTTACAGGGAATGATTCCTTGCTTGATCAAACACAATCAACTAAGCAGCTCCCGGTAATAGATTTTGATTGGTGCTTGGGTAATAGATACGCTCCCCTGGCAAAGTTATCTGAAGATTGACTATTAGATAGCAAGGAATTGCATCGACCTATAAATCTTTTATCCTGCAATATTGCAAGTTGGAGAAATAAATTAGTAGAGGTTGACTTCATTCAGTATTTTCAGACCTTTGATATAGTTTGCCTCCAAGAGATCTGGTTTACAGAGAACAATTGCCTGAGATTAGGAGGGTTTAGATCCTGGGAACAGCTTGTCCAGAAATCCTTTAGTGCAGGCCATGATAGTGGAGGCCTGGCTATACTGACTTCTTCCACCATAGAGTTGGGTGAGATTACAGTAGTAGGTTCAGCTTCAAACTACTGCCAAGCATTAACTATTCATGGCTGTAAACCAGGCCCCCTGTTATGTTTATCTCCACCCAAGATCTGCCAGAATCTCAATACAAATTTAGGCCAAGTTGGAGGAGTTATTCAATAGCTTGTGCACAGATGAGCCTAATCTGCGGTGATTTTAATACCAGAAAAGCCAGTGATTACCCCATGATGGGAAAAGTCTTAGGGTTTGATGTGGGAGAAATCTTAACTGTGCCTCGATCATCACAGGATAAAGCAATTGATAAGAATCGTCAGGCCCTTATCGCCCTAATTTGCAAATTCAACTTTATGTACCTTAATGGTACTTATTTAGACCACTCAAATGAGTATTTTACATATTTTACATATATGCATTTAACATATTTAACTGACAAAGGTGCAAATGTATATTGTATACATATATAATATATTGTATTATAGTGTCAGATACAATTATTCCCTATGTGCAGGCACTGGAAATTGAGGATAGAGCTGAAAGTGATAATTGTCTGCTCAGGTTGACCCTCAAACTCCAAGTGACTCATCCTGGGGTTCTGACAGATCTTAAAATGCCTGGTCAGGTAGAGGTAAAAAAATGGCTCAAATGGTCTCTCACAGTTTACACCAACATTAGACAGATGCTAGGAACAGAAAAGCTTCAAGAGCTATGCCAGCATGCTCTTGCGGGGTCTCATAACATTAGAGAGGTTTATCAAGACATAAGTGACAATCTTAGACCTTATGTGGTTACTACTACCACTTCAGGTAGAACCTCTATGGTTTCTCACTCCTGGTTTGATAGAGAATGTAAATTCAAGAAAAAGGAGCTGAGTAAATTCACAAGGCAGGTGAGACATATAGGCACAAATGATGCAATTTCTTACTTAAAACAATAATGGAGAGAGTATAAAACCTTGCTTAGGGACAAAAAGAAGGCTTACTTCATTAACAATTGGAAATCTTTGGGTCTGGCCCTCATTGAAGCCAATGAAACCAAATTTTGGAATTTGTTGCAGAGAGGCCTTTCCAATAAGACATGTGAGCCTTGCTCAATTACACCTGAGGTTGCTCATTTTAGGCACGTTTTTGGAAGTGATTTAACTATATCACACATTACAATCCAGACCCCTGATAAACTGCCTGAATGGCCACCTGTCTCTCCTGATGAAATTAAAAATCTGATTTCTACTCTCTGGAGTGGCAAAGTTCTTGGAGAAGATATGATTTTCCCCCAGGTGTTTAGAATAGACTTTGAGTGGTGGTCACCTATTCTTGCAAAATTGTTCACATATATTAACGTAACTGGTAACTTTCCTTCAGGGTGGCAATCAAGCATTGTTGTGCCAATTTTCAAGAAAGGGGAGGCATCCAACCCCACAAACTACAGGCCTATCAGTCTGCTGGATGTGGCCTCCAAACTCTACACAAGGTATCTCTTGAACAAGCTGCTTGAATGGGATAATAATCACTCTATTATCCATGAGGAACAAGCGGGTTTTAGGAGAAGTAGAAGTACCCTGGATCAGGCCTTTATATTGCAGCACCTTATACATGAAATCATTAATGGTTCAAATAAGTTTATTTACGCAGCTTTTGTGGACTTCTCATCAGCATTTGACTTTATAGGCAACGTTTATGCTATAAACTGGCAAAAACTAATATTGATAAAAGATTGTTGTGGCTTATCCAGCTGTTACACCAAGATAATTCTTTGCAGGTGAGAACAGGTTTAAATGGTGCTTTAACACAATCTGTTTGCATTAACTGGGATGTGATACAAGGTTGTATTTTAGCACCCTTTTTATTTAACTTTTCTGTTAATAATTTGATACTAGAAATGACCTCCTCAACATTCTTCCCCCCAGCTATTAGCAATTGCAAGATCTCAATCTTGCTTTATGCTGATGACCTGGTCTTGAATAAAATTGGTCTCAAAAGGATGCTAGCCAAATTTGAGAGGCTATGCAAAGAGGAACAGCTAACTGTCAATTATACAAAAACTAAGACTATGGTATTTGGGAAGAAATCCCCCAAGTGCATATGGACAGTCGTGGACATCACCGAGAACAGGTGCACTCATTTAAATACTTGGGGTTGTACTTTGATGAGAAACTTTACTGGAAACAGCATTTAGAAGCCACTAAAATCTCAAGTATTAGATCTACTGGGCAACTCAAAAGGGTTTTTTTTTATTCTAGAGTGGGACAGTTAATAAATCCTGCTATTAAGGTCTTTACAGCTAAAATTATTGTACAAAAGTTGTATGGAGCTGAAATTTGGGGAAAAGATCCCAAGTCTGATTTGGAAATTGTGCAAATAAATTCATGCAACAGATTCTGGGACTGCCTCTTGGGGTTCCAGCGGCCCAACTTAGAGCTGAGTTGGGCTTACCCTCAGTTGCAGCTAGAATTGAAAAAAAACCCCATATAGGGAGGAAAAAATTCCTACCCGGCCCCGAAGCGACCAGCTATCTTACACTGAAACCATTGGGGGGGAGGGTGGGTCGCCTGGATCCGAAGAGAAGGCCGACAGAGAGGCGGGGTGGCCCTAAATACTATGCTCAGCCCCGCCTCCTCCTGTCAGCCACTGCAGCACGATCTCGTCTCGTGGGAGGGTGGCAAAGGCCATTCCCCCCGCCACTCACGATGCTCAGGTGGCGTGGGACAAATTGCCGCCCAACCCACGAGATAACAAGATCGCAGACAGAGCTTGGGTTGAACTAGGGCAATTTATTAATATGCCTAATTAACAAGAGGTGAACTTAAACTTGAACTTGAACTTGCATTTTATGACCTGAGGAGAAAAAGGGGGGTCAACAGTATCTTCGGACTAGGGGCAAGAGGCCGCTCCCGACCATCTCCCCTAGCCCGTTGAGCAAGATACCGGGCCCCAAAGCCAACCGCTGGCGTTGCATGATGACTTTTGGCCAGCCCTTGTCTGGAAGGTGAGCCCCAAGGCCCACCCCCCGCTGCGCAGCAAGTAAAATTCTATCTTGACCGATCTCTCCCGATGGGATGTTCAGTGTCGTGTTCTGCCTTTGAGACGTTCAGTACCTTTTTGGAGTGGGCCACCAGGAGAAAAGCAGGCCTGAGGGGCGTGGTACATTATCTAGATGATTTTCTGTTGGTGGGACGCGGGGGTTCCGGGCACTGCGTGTTTCTTTTGTCAGAATTCACATCCCTGATGGAAGAGTTGGGGGTGCCTTTGGCATGTGAAAAGACAGAAGGCCCCGCACAGAGACTCACGTTCCTAGGAATTGAGTTGGATACAATCAACCAGGCCAGTAAACTGCCGCCAGTTAAAGTTCAGGACCTTCAGTCAAGGGTGGCATCCTTCTTGGGCAGGCACAAAGCAACCCTCAGGGAATTCCAGGAGATCTTAGGGCATCTTAATTTTGCCTGCAGGGTGATAACGCCCAGCAGGGGTTTCTTAGGCGACTTTGTGATGCCACCAAGGGTGTCACCAAGCCCCACCATCGAATTAGGGTTACCAGGGAAATGAAGTTGGACCTGGAAGTTTGGCAGGAGTTTTTAACAGATTTCAATGGGGCTTCCTTTTGGCGAGAGGAAATCATGGTTAGGGACGCCTTACAAATATCTTCTGACGCAGCCGGCTCCATCGGCTTTGGCGTCTTCTTCAGAGGTAGGTGGTGTGCGCAGAGGTGGCCCCAGAGCTGGGTGGAAGCAGGCCTCACATCCGATCTCACATTTCTGGAATTTTTCCCGATACTTGTCATGGTTCACATCTGGCCGCGTGAGTTAGCCAATGGCGCAGTCCATTTTTGGTGCGATAATCAGGCCACAGTCAGGGTAATCAATAAGCTTTCTTCAAAGTCACAGTGTGTCATGAGATTAGTGCGGGTGTTCATGCTTCAATGTTTATGCTTTAACATTCTTTTCAAGGCTGTTCATGTAGTGGGTGTTAACAATTCCTTGGCTGACTCTCTTTCCCGTATGCAGATGGATCGCTTCAGGGAACTGGCTCCAGCCGCTGCACCCTTCCCAGAACCGATGCCCAAGGGCCTGTGGAATCTTGGCGGGGTGAGGTAACGAGGATGATAGATATGTCTATCGCACCCAGTACCATGAAGAGTTACAGTAGAACGGCTAGGGAATTCAGCAACTTCCGTAAGTCCAAAGGGTTACGGGACACGTGGCCACTCCCAGTAGACCACATGTTGCAATTTTGTGTAGCCCTCAAGCAGGCAGGTCTCTCCCCTCAGTCCATCAGGTCCAAAATGTCGGCCTTGGCCTTTTGGTCCAAGACACGGGGCCTGCCGGACCCATAGGCGATTTCAGGATACGCAAATTCATAGACGAATGTGTCAGGCAGCAGGGAACAGTCCGCGATGGCAGGCAACCACTTTCTCCGGGCATCCTGAGGGGTCTGGGAGAAGCATGGAAAGGGATGTGTTCCTCACCATATGAGGGTAAGTGAATTGGTTGTTCTGAGAGAAAAGGACAGATTGGGCAGGGCCCTGGAATTCCGGGACCTGTCCTGGGGGAGCGGCATTTCTGTCTGGTCATAAGGGGTTCTAAGACAGATCAGGCCAAGAGGGGCGCTGTGGTGACCTTATGGGAATGCGCTGATGCAACCTTGTGTCCGGTGAGGGCGCTTAGAGCTTACACAGCTAACAGGGGAACACATGCGGGTCCTCTTTTTTGTCATGCGGACACAACTCCTCTCAGTAAGTATCAATTCTGGACCATTACAAAGAAGGCCCTGCTACGATTGGGCATGCAGGGAGTCAATTTTGGCACACACTCATTTCGCATAGGGGCGGCCTCCACTGCAGCACTGATGGGCATGAAGGCTGATGACATCAGGAGGATTGATAGGTGGAAGTCCTCGGCGTTCCGGTGCTTTGTCAGGCCAATTGATCTGCCTTAACGTTTTGGTTCCTTTCCAGATCGACCTGCTGCGGAGGGGAGGAAGCGAGTGTTGACCTGCGGCCACAGTTTCATCTTCTGGGCCGAGCGTCAGGCTCGCAATGGTTATATGGACCCGAACCTGGGACTGGGTGATTGGGCATCCATACGTTGACTTGGAAAGAGAGGACTGCGGTGGCATGGCTTGCTACCTTTGTTGTTCAGGGAGCGCGGTGGGCCTCCCCCTGGGCGGTAATGACCTTGGACTGCTGAAAGGAAAGGCCTTGGTTATACAGGCCATTCATGATATGCAGCTTATCCAAGATACATGGCCTCACACTCGTATAGTTTGGTCTGCTTTGGTACAAAGGAGGACATGGGGAGGAGGTGCTGATCCCCGGCGCATAGAATGCGCCCGCCGATTGGCGAACAGGGAGATTCGCTGTGCCTTGAGACAGGGCTTGGGTTACTACATTCCTCACACTGACATTGTCTTTAATAAGCCAGAGCTGTATTGGCATGATGGCGTACACTTGTCACCAGAGGGCAACGAGATTTTCCTACAGGATTTGCAAAAGGGACTGGACTTGATTCTGAGGGGGTGGGGGGATAAGGACTAAGCGGACGCTTGCCCTTATCTGTGGCCAGCAAGGGGGGGTCTTAAGGTTCGGCGTGTACCTATGGCACCCCCTTTTGGGGGTTAGGATAAATCCTATCCTTGGGGAGGGCCCTGGGATCACCCCACTTGCTGCGCAGCGGGGGGTGGGCCTTGGGGCTCACCTTCCAGACAAGGGCTGGCCAAAGTCATCATGCAACGTCAGTGGTTGGCTTTGGGGCCTGGTATCTCGCTCAACGGGCTAGGGGAGATGGTCGGGAGCGCCTCTTGCCCCTAGTCCGAAGATACTGTTGACCCCCCTTTTTCTCCTCAGGTCATAAAATGCAAGTTCAAGTTCATGTTTAAGTTTAAGTTCAAGTTTAAGTTCACCTCTTGTTAATTAGGCATATTAATAAATTGCCCTAGTTCAACCCAAGCTCTGTCTGCGATCTCGTTATTTCATGGGTTGGGCGGCAATTGACCTATCTTTCTTAAGATTCTGGCACAGATTAAATGGACTTGAGGATAACTCCCTCAGCAAACTTTGTTGGCTGGAGGCACAGAGGTCTGGAGGCTGGGCGCAATTCCTCCAAGATAAGCTAAAGACCTACAACCTTAAAACAGAGAATTATTTAAGACTCAGTCTTCATGACCTTAAAAACTGAATTTTTGATCAGGATGCCAGGCAAGACAGAGCATCCATAGTTGGCACAAAATTCTCCATCTGGTACCCACAGATTCAGATTAATCATGCAAAGCCTCAGTACTTTGAAACCTTGACCTTATTTCAGCTCTGAAGAGCTCTTACAGAACTTATATTTCAGCAGATGCCATCTGCATATCTTGAAGGGAGATACCAAGGTACTTCAGTCATAGATAGAAAATGTCTATTTGACTGTAACCAGATGGAGGACATAACTTATTACTTGCTGTTCTGCCCCCTCTACTCTGGCCCTAGACAAAGATTCCTGTCTACTATTATTCAATTTTTTGCTAACTGCACATCCCAGAAAATAGTTACAGCACTGTTATCTGACACGTTGCCATCTGTAACATACTTAGTAGCTTAGTTTGCACTGGAGCCAAGAAATTGTGGGCTCATTTCACAAAGGGACATACTTTAACAAAATGCACCTTAATTTTATACTTCATGTTTTTACACCTTTTAGCCAATTTGTTAGGGCTATTATATTGGATTAAACATATATAAACCTTAATAAGTTTTTTAACCAGATCACAGTAGTTATAGTAGTTGTTAAAATGGTTTAAATGGATAAAAGGTTTTAAAGTTATATGTGTCTTTCAATAACCCATTTTTAATTGTATTAATCTATTTTAATTTTAGTCATGTTTTATTCTAAGTATTGTAAAGGCCATTGGCTATATACAATAAACTACAGCAAAAACAGTACTCAATTACCAAAAAACTAAAATCATGGCATTTGCTAAAAGGCTCAAGAATCATACCTGGAGTATTGATGGACAAAAGATTGGACAGGTCTCCTGCTTCAAATATCTGGAGGTAATCTTTCATGCTACTGGAAGCAGGGAAGCACATGGAGAGTATGTGAGTGGTAACACACAGAGGAACTCATCAGCCATCCTCAAATTTCTTAAGACAAGAGGAGGACAGTATGTACGTGTGGCGCTCAAACTCTTCGAAGCCAAATCAGTAGCACAACTCCTGTATGGATCCCAACTGGGACCTTTCCTGAACCTTGGACCATTAGAACTTGTGCAATCCAATTTTTTAAGATCAGCTTTCCAAGCTCCAAAATGCATCTCCAACACAACTCTGAGACTGGAGTCAGGCTTTATGAAAGTGGAGGCCAGAGTGTGGGTAACTAAGCTACTGGCTTAGACTATCCTTGTTTCCCACTGGCCTGGCTCCACTAACCTTGAGAGATGACTTCCAGTCTATGTGGAAACAGACAGTGATGACCAAAATCTCATCACTGGTTTTCTCCCCAGAGCTTCTGCTCAGCATGGGATATGATAAGGCCAAAGCAGCTATCAAACAACAGGTGGTAGATACAGAGTGACAACAACCTCAGCCTTTATTGCTGTTGACCCCAACAGATATCAAGCTTCACCTATGGCATACCTAGCAAAACTAGAAGTACCTAAACACTGGGGGGCCTTTACTTTGGCACGATGTCATGCCACCCCCCCTCAGCTGTCCTGGAAGGCTGATACAAGAAGATCCCCTTCTCAGACAGACCGTGCCCCTGTGGCTCTGGGCAAATTGAAACAACAAAGCATGTGCTTCTCCAGTGCTCATACTACAGGAACATCCGCCTCAGCCTTATTTCTCCTCTCTTGCATAAATACCAAGGATGCACTGGAGAATTCTACACTTCTTTGTTACTTTCAGACACCAACCCCCATATAACATATAATGTTGCCAGATTCTGTGCAGCAGCGGTTAAAATTCATCAGGCACTGACCTCCGCAGTAGACTAGTTCCAAGCTTGTCTTGTTATATGGGAGCTGTGCAACCTGAAGGAGAATTTCAGTGCTGTCTTTAACCTGTTTTTAACCTATGTTTTTATCATTTTATCCTTTTTTGTACCCCTTTTTACCTGGGCTGGTCTATGACCGTAATAAAGATTCTATTCTATTATTCTATTCTATTCTATTCTATTCTATTCTATTCTATTCTATTCTTGAGTGCTGTCCATACTATGCATAGGGAGCCTTCAAATACTACTGGACTGCAAACCCCATGATGGGAGTTGTTGTCCAGCATGTATAGGGGTCCATATTCCCCACCTCTGCTATAAACTGAGGACCAGAGTGATGTAGAGGTTTGAGCATTGGACCATGACTCTGGGGCATGAGTCCCTGCTCAGCCATGGAAACCCGCTGGTGACCTTGGACATGTCACACTCAGCTCAGAAGACAGGCAGGCAAAGGCAAATCTTTCCCAAAAGACCCCCTTTAGATTTGCCATAAATCAGAAACAACTTGAAGGCACACTATAATAACAATGTAGACCAGGTATCAGGAACTGAATCCATATGCAAATAGTATGTTGCATTAAGAACTATTTATTAGGAGTGTAAAACATGTGATGACTTTAGTGCAAGGTCTGAAGCAAAGTGAAAGTGACTGAGATTAAGAATCTCCAATGGCCCCTCCCACATCTGAAGGTCCTGGGAACTGTGTTATCAGCTTGAGTACATTCCAAAGCTGTACCAGACAGTTTTTACCTAATGGTTTCAAGCTACCTCATCTACATAGGCTATTAATATATCATGGAGGGGTGGTGGAACAACCCAACATCCTGCCCCATCCAAAAAAAAAAAAATGCTAACAATGTCCCAGAGATATGTATGTGGAAAAGGTGGAAGGGGTAGAGGTTAATACTAAGGTGGAGAAGGTTTGTTAGGGTGAGCCTTGTGAAAGGAAGCAATGAGTCCAGAAGCAGAAACATTAGTTACATAGACCCATTTTGCAAACTGAGGTGGGAAATCATTCCAAAGGATCAGGTATTGAAGACGGCTCATGTGGATTCTGGAGTCAAGGATTGCAGAGACTTCACAGATGTCAGCATCAGTCATTGAAGCAGCTGTGAAAGGGGCTGACTTTAGTAAGCTGCAATGAAACACAGAGTGAATTCGTTTGTATTTAGGAGGTAAAGACAGTACAACAGTGACATCATTGACTGCTTTCTTGATGGGAAAGGGACCAATGAATTTAGGGGCTAGTTTTTTGCCTTCAAAAGTCAGGTTTTTGGTTTTGGTAGATGAGATCTCCAGGTTGGTAGTTTGGGTTTTGTAGTCTTTTCCTATCAGCATATCGTTTGTGAGAGGCTTTTGATGAATTAATAGAAGAGTGAATGGAGTCCCAAGTCCCAAGTTTCAGAAGGGAAAATGGGAGAGAATGCATCAGGAGTGTGGCCAAAAATCACCTCAAATGGTGATTTTCCTGTGGAAGAGCAGATTGCAGAGTTGTAAGCAAATTCAGCAAAAGGAAGAAAGGCCCCCAATTGGACTGGTTGGAATTGATGAAGCAACGTAGATACTGTTCCAGAGACTGATTAACCTTTTCAGTTTGTCCATCAGTCTGTGGATGATGGATGCTCCCTAACTTTTGGCTGATGTGCAGTGATTTCAGAAATTGTGTCCAAAATCTGGAGGTAAAAATTAATTCTCTGTCAGAGCTAATGCAGGAGGGAGTCTCATGAAGATGCCATATGTTGTTGATGAAAAGTTGAGCAAGTTTCTCAGTGTTAGGGACTTTCTTCAAAGGAATGAAATGGAATTGTCTGGATAATTGATCAGTGACTACCCATATGAAGTGGCAACCGTTGCTGTCCAACAATGAAGTCCCATGAAATGGTGTGCCATGGCCTGGGAGGCATTGGAAGTGGAGTCAGAAGGCCATGTGGTTTTGTAGTCTGAGTATTGCAAGTGATGCATGTCTTAATGTATTCTTGCACATCTTTATATAATGCAGGCCAATAGAACTTGTGTCTCACAGCATGCAGCGTTTTAAGAAAACCAAAATGTCCAGAGGACTTAAGGTTATGGTGTCTCCTGAGAATTTCTAGTCTGCAAGATTGAGGGATGTAGAGTTTGTCACCTATGAAAGTAATACCATCAGACCATGTTACAGGGGTGGTGGGGTTTTTTAGCCATGTATCCTTGGCATAATTGTCCTTTAGGTTGTTTAGAAATTCAGAATTGAAGACAGTGGAAATCATAGAGTGGAGATGTGCTTGAGCACAAATGGTGACACCAAGCCCCAGTGTCTCCGGAATGAACAATGTTTGTGTTTGTGGCTCAGGTAGATTTTCATGTGGTCTGTGGGTGAGCAACTGCCAAAGTGGATCAGCAAGTGTTAGATTTGCCTGGTTTGAATATAATTTTGAAGTTGAAGCACTGAAAGAATTCTAGCCACCTCATTTGTTCAAGGTTTAGTTTCCTGGCAGTCTTTAATGCTTCAAGATTGCCATGACCAGACCAAACTTCAAACGCATATTTGGATCCTTCCAGGAAGTGGTGCCAAGAGGCTTGTGCAAAGTGAATAGCAGTGGCTTCCTTCTCCTAGAACATCCATTTTCTCTGTGCAGGAGTAAATTTCCGTGAGATGAATGCACAGGATTTCAAGTGTCCATTGTTGTCATGTTGGAGAAGGACTGTTCCCATAGCATAGTCTGATGCGCCGCTTTGAATTATGAATTTTTTCTCAGGGCCTGGAAAAAAGGAGGAGGGGTTCAGGGGTAAACATATGCTTGAGTTTCTCGAATGCTGATTGACAGGCATCATTCCATTGTAGTTTCTTAGCTGCAAGTGCCCCTTGTTTTTGTTTGTGATCTGTGGTTTTCAGCAAATCTGTCAGGGGGAGGGCAATTTGGGGGAAAGTGTCGATGAAGTTGTGGTAGAAATTGGCAAATCCTAGAAATTGTTGGAGCTGTTTGTGCGATGAATGGATTGTCCAGTCCAAAATCATTTGAATCTTAGCAGGGTCCATCTGCAGTCCATTTTTAGTGACTCTGTATCCAAGATAATCATATGTCTGTGTGTGCAATTCACATTTAGATAATTTAACATAGAATTCATTGTTGATGAGTTTTTGCAAAACTTTACGGACAAGCGTGATATGTTCAGGGAGTGTCTTGGAGTAAATCAGGATGTCATCCAAGCACACTATTACCTCCTTGTAGAGGAATTCTTGTAAGACAGAATTTAAGAACATCTGGAACACTGCGGGACAAGCTTGCAGCCCAAGGGGCAGTACAGTCCATTGGTAGTTCCCAAGAGGGGCGGAGAAGGCTGTTAGCCATTCGTTTCTGGATCCATCCTTACCCAGTGGTCCAGCTTAGTGAAATAGTTTCCTTGTACTAATTGTCCTGTTACATTTGTAGTGAGAGGAATTGGGTACACATTGGGGATCAATAATTGATTAATTTGAGAGTAGTTAACTACCAATCTTGGACCTCCTCCATCTTTTTTCTTGTGGAAAAATACAGGACTGGCAAGTGGGGAAGGACAAATGAACCCCCATTTCAAGTTTTCATTCAGAAACTTTCATAGTGCAGACAATTCTTGCTTGTTCATAGGGTAAATTTTGGCTATTGGGAATTTAGCTCCTTTCAAAAGTCTCAATTTGCAGTCAAATTCTCTATGAGGTGGCAATTTATTGGCTTTGCCTTTTTCAGGTCCCAGTGGGGGAACTTTGTTTTGCATTTCCTCATTACACAGTCCTGCAGCTATGCCATTATCCTCCGCTGGTAAGGGAGGATTCTGCAGGGTCTTAGTGTTCTCCTTTCTGGCTATCACTGAGTCCCTGGACCAGTCAACTAGAGGGTTGTGTAATTTTAGCCAGTTGAAGCTGAGGACCACATGAAATCCGACTTGACTTGGGACTAGGAACTGTAACGGTCCTTGTATGTTTCCCATCCTCATCTTTATGGGCTTGATGTGTTGTTGCAATGGTTCTCCTTCTGCTATGGGCCATCTGAGTCAGACGGATGGCCTTTTTTAGGGGCTTGAATTCTAAAGACAGTTTTTGTACTACAAGAGGGTGCAATAATATTTACAGCATCCCGAGTCAAGTAACCATTTGTAGTTTCTTTCCACCCCATTGCTCCCCTGTAACTGGACTGTGACATAAACATGACAAAAGTTGTTGGGTACTCATATTTGCATCCTCCATTTGCCACTGTCTGATTCAGAGGAGAATGAACGACTTTCTTGCTTCTCACAAGAATGTGCAAAAGACCCACCACCTGAGTGCTTAGCCTGTGGTTTGGTTGCTTCACCTTTATGAGGTGTGGATTTGGGAGGGAATGTCAGTTTCTTCTTCTCTTCTGGTTGTTCTCCTTGGTCCTTGCATTCCACTGTGAGGTGCTCTCACTTGCCACATTTAAAGCAAGCCCCTTCTCTCAGGCATCTTTTCCACTCCTTGTTGACTAGCCCACTGGTTCTCCTGTTCCCTGTTGGTTTGCGCCTGTTTCTTGAGCTTGTCTCATCCGAAGTGAGTTGTACACTTTCCAGCATGATTTCTGCTTCTCTAGCCAGTCTCATCCATCCCGGTAAACTGTGGGGGTTGCCTTGGGAGAGGCATCTATCTAAAATATTAGGGTGCAAACTCTCTTGGAAAAATTGTTTCAGAACTTCGTTGTTCCATTCAGGAACTTTGGCAGCCAATCTCCTGAACTCATGTGCATATTCAGTGACAGTTCTTCTTCCCTGGCAGTTTCCTCAGTTGGTGTCTGGTTTGTTCCTGTTTGAATGGGTCCTCAAATCTCTCTTTGAGGTGGTTCATGAATAGTTGTAAATCTGCAGTTTCTTCAGCTCTTGCATCAAATAATGAAGCCATTCAGATGCTTGGAGGTATTGACTGAGGTATCTTACTCTGGCAGCATTTTCAGGAAAGCTGTTGCTGTAGTCCACCATGTAGTTGGAACCTACATTCAAGAAGTAAGTGAATGTTGCTCCATCTCCATTGTAAGTTGCCTTCATTTCTCTGAATGGCTGTGGGCCCAGTGCGAGAAGAGCCCCCCCCACCTTATAGGGCTGCTGCTGCAAGGGCTGTTCCTTGCTGCTGGAGTCTGCCTAGTTGAGGGGCCAGGTTCTGCCAATCTGCCATCTGTGCTCACATTCTGGCCATCGCTACCTGTAGCTGCTCCACTTTGTCTTCCTTGGCAGCTAGTTGTTCCCATAATGAAGCCTTGCTTGCTGCTGTGTCTCAGTGGGTTGCCCTGTGGTGCTGGCACCTTCCTGTGTCAACATTCTTTCCAGGCTCTGGTTTGCCCTCTAGCAGGGGTAGCAGTAGGGTTGGAAGGGAGTACCTTGGCTCTGATGGTTGGTGTGAAAATTGCAGCAGCCTTAGTTCCTTCAGTTCCAATGGCTCCCTCCTGTTCTGTACCTTCAGTACCTTGTGTCGCCTCTTGGGACATTTTGTATTGTTAGATAGTTTAAAGATGTTTCAGACCTTGCACTCTGTCAGGAACTGAATCCACACACAAATAGTATGTTGCATTGAGAACTATGTATTTGGAGTGTAATACATGTAATGACTTTAGTGCAAGATCTGAAGCAAAGTGAAAGTGAGCAAGCTTAAGAATCTCCAATGATTCTCCCACGTCTGAAGGTCCTGGGAACTGTATCAGCTTGAGTACATTCCAAAAACTGTAGTAGGCAGTGTTTACCTCATGGTTTCAAGCTATCTCAACTACATAGGCTATTAATATATCATGGAGGGGTGGTGGAACAACCTGACATCAGGGGTGTCCAACCTGTGGCCCTCGGGCTGCATGCAGCACAGGACGGCTTTGAATGTGGTCCAACACAAATTGATAAAGATTTCCCTCCCTGTGCTTGTCTGCTGCAGCTGCCCCTTGCGATCTTGCATGTGGGGGCAGCGAGCGAATGAGTAAGCGAAGAGGGAAAGATCTTTTGCCACTGCCCTTCCCAATCGTGCATGTGGGGGCGCCGAGAGAGTGAAGGAGGGAGATCTCCACCCTGTGCTCTTCTGCCATCACTGCCCCACATGATTGTGCCTGCGGGGGGGCAGGGAGAGAATGAAGGGGGAGTCTCACCCCCTGTGCTCTTCTGTCACTGCTGGGGGGGCCTGCCAGGGGGTGGGGAGAGAGCAAAGAGGGGAAGATCTGCCCCTCATACTCTTCTGCTGCTGCCCCCTGTGACTGTGCATGCAAGGGCAACAAATGAGCAAAGGGGGGAAGATCTTGCCCTTGTTCTCTTCTGCTGGGGCTGCCCTGTGCCATCAGGGGTGTGGGGGCGGGGAGAGAGCGAAAGGGGGAAGAGGACTCTGTTGCAATGTTGCTTAAAATGAACAGAGCTGCAATCTGTCATTCAACTTAAAGAAAAATTTGATTATGTCTCTTTACTGGACTATTATAAGACCTATCTTCCCAGAAACAAATATCTCTCACTTCACAATCACACCTTATTCATGTCATCGCTTTTTGGCAGTACCTACATTTGTGAACAACTATTTTCAAGGATGAAGCACACGAAGAGTAAAATTAGGACCAAAATATCTGATGAGCACCTTGAGAACGTACTGAGAATTCCAACTACTTTCATCAAATCAGACACCGATGCATTAGTTTTTCAAAAACAATATCAAATATCCCACTAGTGGCGCATAATTAGGATGTGAGGACTTTTTTGCTTATCTGTGGTGGTAGATATCACAAAAATTATGCATAGATTTTTTTTTTAGCTCATCAGCTATCGTTAGTATTAGTGTATTTTATGTATAGCCCAAGACAATTCTTCTTCTTCCCATGTGGCCCAGGGAAGTCAAAAGTTGGACACCCCTGACATAGAGTAACAGTGTTCTCCGGTTCTCTCTGGAAATGTGAAGATTGGAGTCTGTGTTATTCTCCATGCAAAGTGTGCACTCTGCCACTGAGCTATGGCTCTGGTATGCTTCTCTGATATGCAGGCCCTCATCAAGACAGTTTCCATAACAACACACCCATACAGAATCCAAAAGGACAGATGGTTGTTTAGATCTGAAACAGTTTCTAATAGTTTTCATCTCTAGCAGGAAACGACCTTTCGGAAAACCACCCTACTTTCTGTGGATTGTAACAGAGATAACTCATAACAATACATCAATGCTAGGAAAAATCTATTTCCCCTCCATTTACTATGGGAATAGCAACTCAGTTCAAAGGAAATAGGGGAGTGCAAAGAGAATGACAGCTGATATCATAGTCTCCAGTAATCAGAAGTCCTGGGTCTTCAACCCTATGTGTCATGTGGTTCCACTATACCATTGACTCTGTGCAAAATTACTTTAGGCTGTACTGCCAGTGATTTTAATATGAGATACCATACATGCTGCTGTTTCTAAATGCAGTAGTATAGTGCTGACTTAGCTTGGCAGTTCAGGAAACCAGTCTGCAGGATATATTTCATTCATACCAACATTCTCTTGAAAGTTTGTTACACACTACTTGGTAAGAAGAGAAGGCAACCAAGTGTAGTTTCCAGTGGCCTACATTGAAAGAGCAGTATCTTCAGTTGCAGAGGCTAGGCAGAATAAGTCTGGAGATGCTTAAATGAAAGATGCTGATGTTAGCAGCTGTACACCTCCATGCTTTGATATGATTTAATTACCAAAATATATTAATTAGCAGACATGTTTAATTGGCATAAAATATAAATTATACACACTTATGGCTGAAAGGCCATGTGGAAAAGAGACACTGGCTGGGAAAATGTGCAAGAGTAAGTCAGACATGACCTCAGCATGGCCAGGTCATAAGTTCACTGTGGGTTAGCTGGGAAGCCCTCATTTAATGGCTCTAAGCTATTCCTCTCAACTGCTTACAGAAAACAATAGTCATGCCCAGATGCAGCAGACCAGCACCCCTGCTGTACACATTTCCTACCGAAACCTTCCCAGTCACATTACCCAACCAACACATTGAAACAATCAGTCCATTCCAGACCCCTTTTGTTTACTTTGTCAGAAAGCAATTAACTTACCACTTCAGGGGAAAAAATAGAGTGTATAAATCCTTGGTTTTGAGCAGTCAGATGCAGTACTTTGCTTTCTGGTGGCCATGCTGTCACTCTGATTCCTGGTTGCATAATTCCCTTAGACAGACGAGTCTAAACTACGTTGCTGTTTCTTCACTACTCTTCGAGCTTGGTAAATATTGCGCACTTTACCCTGAAATTTCACTATCTTAAACTTTTCTCCCTTTTCCTTCAGTTAGCCTTGTGTGCATGAGTGATTGTTTGCATCTTGTGTGCATGTATGAGTGAATTCTCCTCAATAAAACACATTTTTAGTATACTTTTGAATTTCTAGCTGCTTCTTCCTTGCGAGGACCCCATAAACGTAGGTGGAAAGATCTCATTAGGTTACCCCCCCCCCGGCGCAAGCCTCCTAAGTTGAGCTAATTAATTCCCCATTGTCACATGGAGGTACTGGCATTGTGGGTGGACCCCTGAGTTGGAGATAACAAGATGGATAGAGTAATGCAGACAACACCTTGTTTTTTTTCTGTCCCATGTGTCAACGCATATGGTGCAGGAAACAGATGTAGGGAAGGAAATAGGAATCTCAGCTAAATCTGCAGGAACATGTGTGTGTGAGAATCTTATATGTTTGAGCCCAAAGGGCTACTCCTGGGTTGGGAATCTGTCTCCCTTTCTATCTTGGTCTATGTTTTGGCAGCTGCACCTATCTGGTCACTAGAGTTTTCTGTGAGCTACAGTAGATTGCAAGGTCCTGGCACATGTGTTACCCTGTTCTCTGGGGTCCTGGGAGGGGTGCCCAAATAACCAAAACACAAACACAAAGTTGGGGAAAATTAGCTGGAGCACTCACTAAAGCTAGCGAGAGGCAGGGTAACTTAGCAGGGATCTTGCAACCCAGTGTCTATGGGGTCAGGTCAGTCTAGCAGTCAGACAGTCAGACAGTTTACAATAGCAAAAATGATGTTTTTATTAAAAGACAAACAAACAGTAAAGACACCACAATCACACAGCTAATGGAAGAATTGGGAATAAGGGTTTTCGGGCGAAATGGGTGATATGACACCTTTCTCGTAGTCCTGAAGAAGCTTGAAGATGGTGGGGAAGAAAGCTCAGCGCGATTCGGACAAAATGGCAGCAAGGCGGTCTAGAACTCGGGAGCGATCCAAACAGGGCAAGCGATCCAAGGTGGTCTCGGAATTGGGGGGTTTATATAGGGTGAATTGTGACTGCAGGCCATACCTTACTCGGTGAGAACAATGCGAGTTTGGAGCGGGACAAAGCTTTGGAAAAGGTCGAGTTTAACATGATCGGCTTAGCTCTGAATCAACAATAGTATAGCCAGTATGCAAATGCAAGGTGCTTAGCTTGGCTTTGTAAGACTATCGGCTCAGGGCTGGGAGCCTTTGTTTAGAGTCTCGCCTAAGCAAGAAGGTGTTTGCAGGGAGGTCCCTGAAGCAACGGAGTGGCTCTGTTCTGCCTGCCTAGGTGGAGAATGGAATGTCCAACAATTACCGGCCGCGCCTGTTTACGTGCTTGTCCAGAGGCCTCACAATCACATGGAGTGGGGTGGCAGAGGAAGGCCAAATGGTTTGATATCAAAAAGAGATATCTAGTGCTATCACCGGGTAGGCCTGGGCCGAAGTAACACATGGCTGCCGTGGAAACTGTTCCCTAACTTGGGTCTAGTGGTGTGGGATCCAGAGAGTTAGGGAAAAACATTACGACAACACACCTGCCAATTCAAAGCACTTCAGGGTTGCAGAGGAAAGTAAGATTAGGCCCTCCAAACACGTAATGTGTGGTCTGTGTGCCATTTTTAGGTCTGTGTGCCTTGTAGTTTTGTTAGGATGGTTAGGAAGCCCTGATCCCTCTTGAATTGGTAGTTCAGCAGGGGTAACTCCTGCGAGACTCACAATCTGCATGTTGTGTGTGGTGGTGACCAATAGTTTGGACAGTGTGCACCATGTGTGGTAGCGACTGGCTCTGGATTTAAGCTCTTTGTCTGGACTTGGAGGAAGGTACCCCTTGGTTCGAAAAGGTAGCCATAATAAAGGCAGGAGTCAGTTCATGACCCTAATCCCTCGCTTCCCACTGTTTGGCCAAACACTGTTAAGTTCCTTTGGGTTTGTTTTTCCCCTTAGTTGTTCTGTGCATGGCAGACACTAGGGATTCCCTCTACAGACTTCAGGAAGTCATCCCATCCCTGACTGCCTAGTCCATTATCCTTGGTTTCAAGGGTATGTCCTGGATGGTGGAGCTTGAAAGAAACATGTGTGGGTGTCCTTAATTGGAAAAAGGACACAAAAGGAATTTTACATTTGTGTATGTGTGAGCATGTTAAGAATGCACCCTCACTTTCTTTTTGGTATTTAATTGGCTAATTATTTGCAACAATGTTTAAAGAACAGGACAAACTTGACAAATTAGAAAAGTGGGATGTGAAAAAGGGAAACAACCCGTGCAAAGAGGGATCCTTCAAAACCACAGATCCATTTGGTAGCCTGTGTGATGCTTACTGTGCACTGTGTAAGGAGAGGTTGCTTTTTGGCCCCTTCAAAGTCACAGTGGTGGCTTGGGCTTTCTGGAAGGCCCTAAGCGAGGCTTGGACTACCATCCAGGAGCTAAGTAAAATGGCCGAGAGGTAGGCCTAGGAATTAGACTCACTTCAAGGGCAAAAACAGCATTCTGCTGGCAGGCAAATTGGTGTTTTTGTCTGCTACACAGGAAGCCTGATCCAAATTAGAAAACACCTTATTGAAAATTCTGGCATTCTAGGACAGTGTGCCCATGCTTGAGGATAAGCATGCTCAGCATGTTGCTCAGTATTTGGCCAGCCAGGGAAAGGTCCAACATGAGAGTGTAAGCCATGAGGTTTGCAATCACAGGGTTGGTGAACTGACCCAAAGATTAGCCACTAAGGAGGCAGTGATAGCAACGGTCTATCCTGAGGCCTTTCCCTCACTCCCCGTGTATACTCTAGAGGAGTCCCTACTGGAGAGCATGCTTCTTCATATGCCTTACAACCCAGATTGGGAAAAGCCAGCCCACTCAACCCAGTCAAGACTAGGTCAGTCACTACCAGAAAGGGCAACATAGCCAGAAAAGTGACAGAACCCCCAGGAGATAGAAGAAAGAGTACCCTGGGCAGCTGCAGAGGTGAAGGCTATCTCAGAACAATTAGGCCCCCTTAGCAAGGAAATGGGCATCATGTGGCTCAATGCTGTTGCCCACTCCTATCCCACGGAAAATGGACAAGACCTCACACAACTGGCTAGGCTCTGCATGTCCCCATCAAATCTGCCAACCCTAGAGTCAGTGGTAAACGCTCATAATCTGGAGAAACACCCTTGGAGAAACACCCTTGGATGAGGGAGATTGTCCTGATTCTTTGGCCAAGTCAGATGGTCAATGCACTGTAGGTAGTGGAGCTCTAGGCTCCAGGGGAGAATCCAGAGACCTACATAGCCAGGAAGTAGCTTCTCACTATCCTAGCTGAGAAGGTCCAGTTTTCTATGGAGCAGGGAGCTCATGGTTTCCACACTACAGAGTTCAAATTGCTCCTTTATGGAGGTCTGAATTCCCAGACCAAAATGGCTCTGGGTCCTGTGGATATTGGCACACTCACATGGGCCATCTTGTCAGAGAAAATATGTAGGGTGGCAGATCTCAGGGAATCAGGCACCATTCAGAATCCCAAGGTCCCCCACATGAACATGGAACTCAGGTCTTGGGAGCCTGTTCAGTCAGTAACATACAGCAATCATGCCCCCCGACAGTACAACAGAGTGGGCAGTCCAGGAAACCTGGCTCCCTGTGGTAGCTGGGGGAGAGGATGAATGCTCCATCAGTAGTGCCAGTAGTCGGAACTGAAGAGACCTGTGTGGTAACTCCATTCCTGGCAATGGCTGTGACTGAGGCATGGCTGAACCTCTGGCAACAGCAAGGACTGGACCAACTGAGTCACGCCTCCCCAGCAGTCAGGAGGCTACAATCCTCAGAGGCTGGTGTATGGAGTGGAACAAAGGCATGTATGAGAGCTGCTAAAGAAGGTAGGAGCCGACATGTCCCAGTTCCACATGTGCCTGATAATTGAGTTGAACAATGTGCTTCTGAAGTTTCAGGGCAGCCTTGCTACTATTGCACAGCCTGTGGACACCATCTCACTACCCAACAGACACAACAACACAGACTTCACATATTAAGGACACCCAAGGTCTAAAGTGCTTCCCTGAATAGTTGTGGCTTACACAAAACCTGATATCTTGGAAGACAGGAGGTCAAAGGAGGCATTTGGACCTGCGGGCAAAATCCCTCACTAAGCTCCTACTGGACACCAGAGCATATCAAATTGTCCCAATCTAGCCATGAGTGGGAAGCCAACCCCTGAAACCATGGTACATTCAGAGGATGGAGAAGGCACACACCAAGCTAAGGTTCAGGAAGAAACACCCCACCAGCATAGACAAAGAGCAGAAAACCCACAGTGTGTGTGAGAACTAGGAAGAGTCCTCAGAGAGCCCTCCTCGGCACTCACAGACTCTTCTGAGACTTCCTGGTGTTCTTGACAGAGAGTCCACCCTCTCCATGCCCTCTTTCAAGGGAACTTCCCTTGGGACAAGGAACCCAAATATCAGAATGCCTTAGCAAAGTCAGAATGAAATCTGGTCAAAGCACCCACACAGACACAATCAGACATGACAGCACACACTCCCCTTAGATGCATTACACCAGGGAGAATCCTGACAGCCATAACTGTGAGCACCAAACAGCACAGTGAGGTGGACTTGACTTCCCCTCCACAGAGAGTGTTTACATTCAGTGGCATCCAATACTTTTTTATCCTGGTGATCCTGAACAACGGAGTGTCATTCTGGCATTTCACATTTTGTTAGTTTTCTGCCTTGCTGGTTTGGCATATTGGATGACCTGCCTACTCCTAAAATTGAGAGCTCTTGGTGAATTGGTCAAGGCAACCGAAGTTCAATCTTTTCTTTACTCTGCAAAACTGATTTTTCTCTCTCCTGGTATTGCATACCCACAAGGCGAGACAACACCAATCCCTATAAAACTTCAGTGCATCAGCACAGCCTGGCCCCCAGCCTTGGCTGGAGGAGCACTGCTACTAACCTCTCTCTCAGCTTCTTCTCTGAAAATGCAGGAACCCTGTCAACTTCATTTTGAATCCTGATCCACCCAAAAGATGGCTTGGTCTACCAATCACACAGAGACAGCCAGCTACAGGTGTATGCTGATTCAATGGGTAAGGCAACCGCTGATCCAGGAAGGTCACAAAAGCCAAAGAATGCTGCCTCACTCATCTACAATGCACCCTGATAATTCTGGGTGGTGGTGGTGGAATTTGAGCTAATTAATCCCCCATTGTCATGTGGAAGTACTGACATTGCGAGTGGATCCCCGAGTCACACATGGTTTGGGGTAACACTGAGAGTACCTAGCCCCAGCATCTGAATTTTTCTTTTCCATTCAGTATGCAATGTAATATTAAAAAACAGTATAAATAAATAAATAATAAATAAATACAGAAGAGAGTTTTGCTCTTACTCATTATGGTAAAAACCCAGCAGCGCTGATACTGAATCACAGTGGGGTTGCTAGTGGTATACTGTGTGCATATTAGATTTTGTGGGAAATGCACCATGTTCCCTGAAAAATATCCAGAAGGGCTGGCATCCAGTAGGACTGACAGTGTCATCCTATGCAAGATTTCTTAAAAAAGCATCCAAATCTGTTCATTGGTTGGTGCTAATTTAGCCATTCCACTCTCTAGTTTGATTGTTCAGTTCAATTATTACTAATGTTTTAGTTTTCTGTTGGCTTACAGATTATTAAAACTATACACATCTATATATTAAAAACAACACAAAAATAGCAGCAGAAATTTAAGTGTGTGTTTTATTTTAAAAACAATTGATTTGACTTCTGGCCAAGATGTTGGTGCAGCTCGTAACCTGAATAGCTGGTTCAGGACTACTGCTGCAAATCTGTAGGGAAAACATCTCTTGGGGACCTTGTGTCCCCCCTGAAAGTCACCCCCTTAGCAGGTACAGGGTGCAGAGCAACTCACGAAATCCCTGATCATCCCAGTGCCGGCAGAGAGGTAGGGGAGACACTGGTGCGAACAGGATGGAGGACGGAGCCAATGCTGCAGATTCGCAGCCAGGAAATCTGACTAGCACCGGCAAAAAACCTTTTTAAAAAGAAGATGGTTTGAAGAAGCAAGTACCCGGTCTGAAGTTGTGAATCAAAGAGAAGAAGTTTGAAGCTTAAAGACTGAAATATAAAGATTGATCCCTATCCAGGACAGAGATGTATCGGAGACGACAGCAGAGTCCAGAGGTGCCGAGGTGCAGAGCAGACTCAGGAGAGCAATGGAGGACGCAGCTGGTTTTGGTGATTTTGGTGAGCAGTGTGACTTTCTTTTCCCCCCGATTGTTGAAAACTGATTTCCCCCCTGATTCTTTATCAAGGAACACTCTTTTTAAAACTAATGTTAACTACATACAATTAATACGTGGAGTTTAATTTTAATAGAGATACTGTGAAAGGGGGGAAAGTGAAAGTGGAAGAGAATGATGACATTGCAGAGGGAGAAGACATAATAGAGATATAAATAGAGGACATAACAGAGGTTTTGAGATTAAAGAGAGGGAAAAATGATGAAGGCTGTGTCTCTACATCTTTTTATTTTTTTAATTGGAATGGATTAGCCTCTAGAAGACAGATGAAGACTATAAAAAGGTTAAAAGTAAAAGTTGACTGGAGACACTAAAACTTTTAATTGTATTGACTTGAAAGGGCATTTGAAATGGCATCTAAAATGGATTAGCCTCAGGAAGAGAGGTGAAAAATATTAAGGTATTATCTATTGTGACTATAGCCTTGATTGGAGCCTGTTTTGGAGTTAGACAACAGAACGTAACTGTTAATAAGGACTTAGAATATATCTGTGTTACAGAGATTTGCTTTAACTCTTGACTTTGATTTTGTCTTGATTTGTTTTGGCTTTTAAAATGGTTTCTAAATTGGATTAGCCTCAGGAAGAGAGGTGAAACAAACAAGAGGAAACTACTGATTGTGGGATTTTGGCTGAAACAACAAACTTTTAAACAACAATATAAATTGTTAATGAGAATTGTTATTTAAATAAGTTGGTTGAAATTGAAATTATATAAATAAACTGTATGGCATAAAGTGAGAATAGAGGGAACAGTAATTTTATAGGTATCAATTTTGACAGATGAAACATTGGTAGAAATGTAAGGTTTTTAAAATGTTTTTAGATGTATAATTAACAGATCTTATAGTAATAACATAGTAACAATTAATTTCATAGTAACAATTTAGCAGTGATTAATGTGATAAATGGACTTAAATATATCAACAGATAATACTTAATATTGAATGAAAATATCCTCTATAAAGTGAACAGAGAATAAGAAATAAATGCTTTTGGAAGTGAATCTTGAATAAAGGTATGGCAACAGCTCCAAAGAAGACAATACAAACACAAATCCAACCACAAGTTCAGGAAGGAAGAGGATCTATTGGCTCTAGAACAATGGAGGTAAACAGACTCCTGGAAGAATTCCAAAAGATGAGAACGGATATGATGGAAGAATTAAAAGCAACAAGGACAGAGATAAGAACAACAAGAACAGAAACAAAACAAGATTTGAGAAAGGAAGTAGAAAACCCGAATCAGAGTGTACAGAAACTTACTACAGATCTGGCAACAATAGATCAAAAAGTAGAAGATATATGGGGAAAAAGTCAAAAACTGAAAAATCAGGTGGAGCAGATGAAGAAAGAACAGCAAAAAGATAAAGAAACTATAATGCGTTTGGAAATACGGCAATGAAGTAGATGTTTGAAATTAAGAGGTCTCCCTGAACAAAAAGAGGAAAATTTATACCAAAGAGTCACAGATATTTTGGCACTGTATATAGATCAAAGAAGTGTGAGATTTGAACATGAAATAGACAAGGTTTTCAGAATTGAATCAGCAGTAGCAAAGCAGAGAGATTTACCTCGAGATATTGTAGTCTACTTCACCAGAGAAAAGACTCGGGACTTAATTATGGAACAAAATTACAAAGAGAAATTAACAGTGGATGAGAATGAAATTAAAATATCTAAGGATGTACCACCAAGTGTGATGAGGAGTAGAAGAGAATATGCATTTTGATAAAGACTCTGCAATCTTTGGAAATAAGATATAGATGGAAGATACCAGAAGGTCTCTCCTTTTTTTTTTTTTTTTGAAGGCAGAAGAATAAAGATAAGCTCGGTTCAACAAGCTATAGAATTTCAAGAGAAACACTTGAAAACTAGCTCAAAAACAGTAAGAACTGAAGATAAGAAAAAACAACAGAATCTACACAGACCAGAGTGGCAGTGGCAGAAGAACCTAGTCCAGTGTCTGAAGAAGAGTTAGAATTGGTAGAACCAGAAGAGAAAAAGAAAAAAGAGAAGTAAGAATAGCAAATAGTGAATATGAAGATAATTACATGGAATGTATGAGGAATAAATTCACAAACAGAAAGAAGACAGATTTTTCATTATTTAGAAAGATTGAGATCACAAATCACTGTTTTACAAGACACCCATATAAAGAAAAACCAAGAAAAGTATTTATACAACCCCAAACTAGGCCAATGTTTTGCTTCTTCATATTTAAAGAAGAAAAAGAGGAGTTGTAATTTATATAGATAAAGATATTCAAGCAAAAGAAATTCTTAAAGATGAAGAAGGAAGAATATTGGGCATTGACATTTTGAAGAATGGTAAGAAAATCTTATTGGTTGGAGTCTATGCCCCAAATGAAAATAAAGCTGATTTTTATGAGAAACTGCAAGAAAAAAATTCTGCAAATGAGTATGAAGATCGGATTCTTGTGGGAGACTGGAATGGAGTTCAGGATATTAAGCTGGATAAAACAACTTCTCTGAGTCTTTGATCAAGTAAAGAGAGGAAAATTACAAAAAAAAATTTTTTGAGATGTGTGAAGAGTTAACTGTTTTAGATGTATGGAGAACCAAATGTTAAAGATTTTACTTTTTTTTCAGAGGTACACCAGTCTTGGTCTCAAATAGATATGATTTTTATTTCCAAACACCTGTTAGCATAGGTAAAGAAGACAGAAATATTATCTAAGATCATTTCAGACCATCATCCGGTGATGTTACAAATGCAAGAGAAGACTAAAGAATTTCAGTGGCGGTTGAACAACAGTTTATTTAATGATGAAGAGGTAGTAAAACAAACGAAAGAAGTATTAAAAAACTATGTTAAAGAAAATACAAAGGAAGATATGAAGATGAAAATGGTTTGGGATGTGTCAAAGGCAGTAATGAGAGGTTTTTCTGTACAGCAGTGACAAATTCAGAATAAAAAAAGATGAGAAAAATATCAAGCCTTATTGATTAAACTTCAAAAGAAAGAAATAGAACTTAAGGCAAACCCATTACAGAAATCATTACAACAGGAGATTAAGAAAATACAAAAAGAAATAGAGATAATCACAACTGAGGAGGTAGAAAAAAAGATGAAACAGATGAAATTGTTTCAATTTGAACATGCCAATAAAATTGGGAAATGGTTAGCATACAAACTTAAGAAAAGGAAAGAAAAGAATATAATTGTTGAATTGAAGCATGGGATGAAATTGATTACTCAACATGAAAAAATAAAACAAAAATTTGAAGAATTTGTTGGGAAATTATTTTACGAAACAAAATCTTTTCACCAATATGGGAAAAATCTGTCTGAATTCCTTCAAAAAGCAAAGATCTTTAAAATATCATTGGAAGCAAGAGACAATTGAATAAACCAAAAGCACTCATGGAAACTGAAGAGGCTATAAAAGATTTGAAAGTGGATAAGGCACCAGGACTGGATGGATTTACAGTGTTATACTATGAGAGATTCATAAAAGAATTGATTCAGCCAATTTATGCAACTTTGAAAGAAATAGAGAAATATGGTAAACTGGAATCCCGGGGAAAAGCCAATATTGTACTGATTCCTAAAGAGGGTAAAGACAGAAAGGAAGTGAAAAATTATAGACCAATCTCCTTGTTGAACATAGACTATAAAATCTTTGTGGTAGTATTGGAAAAACGGTTGAGATAGATATTACAAGATAAGATTAAAGAAGGCCAAACAGGCTTTCTCCCTGGTAGATATATGGGAAGTAACATAAGAACAATTTTAGATGTAATTGAGTATTATGATAAAAACCCAGGGAAGAAAGCAGCACTTATCTTTTTAGATGCAGAAAAAGCATTTTATAACGTCTCCTGGGCTTTCATATGTTGGGTACTGAAAGAATATGATTTGGGAGAAAATTTTTGTAAATGTATTGAGATGATATACCAAGAACAATCTGCAAGATTAATTATCAGTGGAGACATTTCAACAAGTTTTGCAATAAACAAAGGGGTATGGCAAGGGTGTCTGTTATCACCATTACTATTTATATCTGTTTTAGAAGTATCGTTGAATGCAATAAATGGGGACCCACAGATAACAGGGTTGAAAATAAAGAAAAAAAGAATTAAAACTAAAAGCTTTCGCTGATGGAGTAGTCATATTTTTGGAGGACCCACAAGAATCAATTCAAGCGCTGATGGAAACTCTGCAAAGATATGGACAAGTGGCGGGATACAGGGTAAACAAGGAAAAGACAATGATGATGACATTAAACATGACTAAAAAAGAGCAAGCTGATTTGGAGAGCAGATCTGGATGCCAATTAACTAAGAAAACAAAATATCTATGAATTATATTAACGAAAAAAAATAAAGAATTATTTGATAACAATTATTTGAAGATATAGAAAGAGATTAAAAATGACATGGAAAAATTGAAATATTTAAATTTATCTCTCCTGGGAAGAAAAAATGCTTTTAAAATGTCATTATTACCAAAACTTATGTTCCTTTTTCAGAACTTACTAATAATATGAAGAGAGAAGATATTTAAAGAATGGGAAAAAGATCTTCAAAAATTTATTTGGCAAGGAAAAAAACGAGAATAAGGTTTAAAACACTCCAGGATGCAAAAGAGAGGATGACTTGATCTACCAACTTTGAAAATTTATTATTATGCATGTTGTTTAGATTGGATCAAAGACTGGACTCAACTAGAGAGAACAACTATGAAATAACTGGAAGAAATTAATAATAGATTTGGATGGCATGGATACTTATGATAAAGTAGGGGTGAATAAAGAGTTTAATAATCATTGTATCCAGAAGACATTGTTAAAGGTTTGGCTACATATAAAGTGGAAATATTATACAAAACTCTCAATATGGACTTCACCACAAGAAGCGTATAAAATTGCCCTAATAAAACAAGGAAATTTATTAACATATCAAGATATATTGAAATGGGAGGGGGATAAACCAAGAATGTGTACAGTAGAAGAATTAAAGGCTGATGGACATGAGTTGAACTGGTTCCCATGGTGACAACTTAAAGAAAGATTTAAAATGGATCAAAAACTATACGGGTTTGAGAGAAAAGAATGAATTAGATTTATTGACGAAGGAAAATCAAAAGAAGAGAATTTCTAAATTTTATAAATTATTGTTGAAAAGAGAAATGGAACCAGAAGTAGTCAAAGATACAATGGTTAGATGGGCCCAGAATGTGAGACACTCAATTGAATTAGAAGTTTGGGAGAAAGCATGGAAAGCAGTCATAAAATTTACTCCAAACCTAAATTTAAGAGAAAACTTCTATAAAATATATATACATGACCCCAGAAAGATTACAAAAAATAACTAAGAATGGGAATGCGAAGTGTTGGAAATGTGATGAAAAGATTGGGTTCTTTTTTCATATGTGGTGGACTTGTAAGAATGCAAGAAAATTCTGGAAGGGAATACATGATGAAATTCAAAAAATTTGTAAAGTAAATTTTGAAATGATACCAGAATTTTATCTGTTAAATATTCTAGGCCAACATAAGGAGATAAGAAACCACCAGAAGATATTGTTATATTTGATAACAGCTGCAAGGTTGACATATGCCCAACATTGGAAAGAAAAGATAGATATTGACTTAGGATAGTGGAAACTAAAAGTTCTGGATGTGGTAGAGACAGAAAAATTAACATTTTCTTTGAAAAACAAACCTATCCAGAACTTTGAAAGGGAATGGAAAAGAGTCTCAAATTGGATAAAAATGTAAATGTATAAGAAACCAAATAAATAAAAAAATTTGTATGTAACTGTTCTTTTTTATGTATATAGAAACAAATTAGATTCAATTATAAGCATGGAAGTGGGGAGGGAGTAGGATATGTCAGTAATGATGTATATCCACTCAGGTTTTTTTTAATGTAACTAAATTTTCAATAAAAATATGGAAACAAAAACAATTGATTTATAGCATTAAGACAATTTAAAATCTATTAAAGGTCTTTATTTTAAAAATCAACAAAACAGCATGCCGTTAAAATCTCATTACTGTCAAATTTTCTCCTTTCTTTTTAAAAAATTTCTTAAGGGTCTTATAGTGGAAAATTGGTATTTCACTGATACATTATAGTGCTATAACTCTAAGAAAAAAATAGAGGAGGAGGTGAGAAGTGATGGAGGGTCTTTTGTTGTCTTGAAATAAAAAAGAAACATATGCAAGCGTGGAAGCGCAATGCTGAGCTGGTGCCAACAATTGTCAGAAAACAATTTGGGACAACAGAAATGTTGTTCTACATAAACAAATACTACACATCCTGATATATTTACCCAGTCTGGAGTAGCATTAAGTCATAACTCACAATCACATTACAATTGTTGCATAATGGACAACTTTACTCCTTTTGTGATGCAACTGTTAACTGTTTCTAGTTACTTGCATAATTACAGCTTATGTATAGCCTCCAACTACTAACATAGTCATTCTGGGACATATGTAATGAGGTTACAGAAATTTGAATATCTGTAACCTCATTACGTCCTATACCGAAAATGGCAGTGTACTGTGTACTGAATGTTTTGTATCACAAGCCAATGGCTTATGGTATTCTGTTTGGTTTTTATTAAAATAAGAAGCTAAAGATTAACCATCGTAGGTTCTTTTAAAAAATCAGCAAAGTATTCCTTTAAAAAAATACTCGTAACTGTAATAACTACCTTAATGTACTGCAACAATAATTGTAACTTATTACTTTAAAAGATAACTTCACTTTTAAATGACAGTGCACCCTCCATATATGTGAGGATTCCATTCCAGGAACCCCCATGAATGGTGAAATTTGCAAATGCTTGCATCTTATTACATTCAGTGGCAGTGACTCGTGTACAAATACTTTAGTGTGTTCACACATGTGCCACTGCCATTTTAGGTATAGGACGTAATGAGGTTACAGATATTCAAATTTCTGTAACCTCATTACATATGTCCCAAAATGACTATGTTAGTAGTTGGTCCAACCTTCTTGCTAAAAAAGCTGCCTCAATCGGTCTCTCATCCTCCTCACCAATTTGGGCCTAAATATGGGTCTGAAATCTCTTAAACAAAGACTGTGGGACATAGCTTTCTGTGATCCGCACTCACACTCATGTATCCTGCTCCCCTAGCTCAATGAATATTTACTATGTAGGGCCTTTTCAATTAGCAGACTACTTAAAGAACCTGTCAGTGTTTAAATTTTGCGATTTTTTTTCAAAGGTCAGATGTAACATTTTTTTCCTACTGAATTGCTGAGGCAGATTTGCCAGTGTCCCTTATCTGGTGCCATTGCAATACAGATGTTGAGTCAATGAAGCATATTTTTTTGGTCTGTAGTTACTAAGGTCCACCATGACTTAATTACCCCTTTGTTGAGAAAATTTCCTGGAAGTTCAGATCAATTTTATATCAGGCTCTTGCTGGAAGACAAGTCCCCGAAAGTGACCCTGGCTGTTGCTAAATTTGTCAGAGCTCACTATGTAGTAGATTAAGGTTGTTCGTGATTGTTTTACTGTTCCAATTTTTCCTCTTAATTGTTTTGTACATGTTTTATTTTCAAGTTGTTTCCCCCCAATGGATCTATTGATTGTAATAAACAAATGATGATGATGATGATGATGATGATGATGATGATGATGATGATGATGATGATGACGACGACGATGATACTCAAATCTGCACATCTGGAGACTGCAGGTAAGACAGGCACACTGCTTTTAAAGATAATACCTGAGACAGCTTCCCCTCACTGCCTAATGCAGAGCCAGCCTGGCCATATATTCTGAGATTCTCTATTTGGAAACTGTTAATGCTATTAGTATGCTAACCAATAGGAATAATGGTCTGGCTTTGCTGTATGCCTCTCAAGGCTGCTGATTCTCTGTTGCAAACTCCAACAAGATGGAGGTGGGCTCCAGGCCAGGAATCCAGCCCAAGACCATATCATGTGGCAGGCACATATGTTTCACATAGCACTAGAAAAATGCTGTTTAGGAGTTGCAGAGGGGATTGGGCTGGGAAGTGAACATGATTCTAAAGTTTCTGCAAAGATAATCTGTATTCTAACCTGCTTTTTTCTAGGAAAAGTTATGTGACTATAAATCACTTGAAATCCAATGCTAAGTTGCACATTAAAAATAACATGGAATATGATCTCCAAGACATACAATATGGCAAAGACATCCCAATCATACCAATTAAGGAATAGAAGAAAAATAAGACAAGCTGTTTGAAATTGGAGAATAACTGTAGATCAACTTTATCCAGTAGTATGGAATATAAACACAACAAGAGTAATGAGAAGTCGAGAAGTAGTTCAGGAAGATTTTATTTCTTTTTGGATGAGATTTATAGGGCTTTTTATAGTACTGGTTTGTTTACAAATACAGATATAGCTCAGTTAACAAAGTAGATGTGTTCCTGGTCATTACTTCTCTAACAGAACATTACTTTAACAAAACTGAGGCAGATATAACATGGAAAGAATGAAGATAGGTTCCTGCATTATATTTAAGAAGAACAATTCAGTGTGTGTAAACAAATGTTTTATTCAAAACTTACAACACACACACATGAAATGAAATAACCTGGTCAGGTAGACTTTGCATAAGTAAACAAAAATATTTTGAAGCTTCTGGATACCACTTGAAAGCGTCTTCTTCTGAAATATATCCAGGAATTTTTTTTAAACTTTCCTTACAGCCTTCCACTTTTCTTACAGTCTTCATTTTGATGGCCAAACTTGTAGATCTATGCTTCTTTAATATACTTGGTGTGAGAATGGGGGAGAACTGATGAGGCAGACATATCTGCTCTTCTATTTTAGATCTGTTTTGATATTCATGCATTTTCTGTACAGGATTCTGTAGGCAATAGCTTGCTTCTTGTGGGCAGGCACACATAGCTACAGTAAGCTTGGTCAGAGCAGAATCTTTTTCTTTCCCAACTCAAGCTTTTTTGCTCTGTTTGCTAAAGACATGTTGCTTTAACCCGGCACTGAAAATCTGTGTTTCTTCAGCCCTCGTTCACCATCCTTGTAGTGCTGCTGTTGCTAAAATACCAGGAATGGAGTCTGCAAGGTCTTCAGCCTGAGATCTACAGCTACATTCAATGTCCAGGGGTTATTTAGTTTTCCATTGTTAAGGCCTGGTTTGGCTCACCACACTTGGATCTCGAATTTGGATGTCTAAGTGCCAATTTGTTTATTCAAGTCAAAAAACAAGAAAGGATAAGAAACACAGAAACTAGAGAAGTTATCTGATAGTCCAGTTCTTTCTACCCTATCATTACCAGGCCATATACCCCTTCTCCATGATATGCTTTAATTGGCAAAACATATATTTAATTGGCATGAAATAACCTGCTATGACCAGGAAGCTTGCTGGCAAAGAGGAACTAGCTTTACACATGTGTTGCAAAACTGGTCAGAATGAGATCTCAGGATATGGTTAGGTCATAATCAGGGAAGCCCCAGGCTTGCAGACGTCTATGAATGACTCAACCTTTAGAAACAATAGTTCCTGAAACAATAGCTTCCAAAATAGAAAGTCTTTGCGCTTCTCCCTTTGTCCTTAGAAACCTTTCTTTTGTCTCCTCACTTGTCCCACCATTAAGGAGCTATCACTATTACCATCATTCCCATTGTCACCTAATGCTAAGGCTATTAGCTTATTCTGGACCCCATTGTTTATTCTGCCAGAAAGCCATTAACACACCTGTCCTCTTAGGGTGGAAAAAGAGAGGAAAAGTTGGATGGTGAGAGCTTAGGGCACAGTGGATGATATTTACCAATCCAGCAGAAAGGAAGCAAAGTGATGTGGCTTAAACTAGGAGTCCAAGGGTAATATAAATTGGGAATTGAAACAACAGAGTGATGGTCAGTATGCCAAAAGTACTACAAGTTGTCTGGCTAAAAGGAAGAAGGTCAGTGACATAGTTTCACTTCCTTTGCACTTGACAAGCATAGGTACAGGAGTGAAAACTGGCTCCTGTGCCTCATGCAGTTGCTCAGTTCTCATATATGGCTTCCCAGTGTGGTTTGTAAAAGAGGTGTAGTTTAAGAATGTTGCAATAGGTCCTCCAACATTAGATGGGATGCACTGCAATAAAATCTTCTACCAGCAAATGGCAGCAAAAAAGATGCAAGGTTTGAGAACATTTAATTTAATAATTTAATTTAATTTAATAATTTTATTACGCTCATAGACCAGCATGAGCAAAGATAACAGATGACAGATTTTGCCATAAAATACAAAAAAACATGAAATACATAAAACAGAGTGACCTAAAACATAATGCAATAAATACAATAAGTACTTAAAATGTACTTGTGATAATAGTAATGCTAAAACCAGTTATAGGTAATCCCACATGTAGATCAATATACTTTACCTAAGTCAGTACGTAAATGCCACTCTTTTATAACTCCCGTGGCCAGTTGGTTCTTTCTTGCCATTCTCTACTGCTGGTTCG
Source organism: Ctenosaura bakeri (assembly GCA_948474755.1). NCBI lineage: Eukaryota > Metazoa > Chordata > Lepidosauria > Squamata > Iguanidae > Ctenosaura > Ctenosaura bakeri. The sequence continues at coordinate 87,158 of CAOLHI010004291.1, read as the reverse complement.
TTATCTGCCTGCAAGTTGCAATGGCAGATGCACAGAATCTAGTGACCTTGTTTGTGATTTGTGAGACCTGGTCAGCGAGCAGATAAGAGATATAAAATGCTTCTATTCTGCCAGGGATATTCTGGTTAATAGGTGTAATTAATTCAAGACACAACCCTTGGTAAAAAGGGCAGTATAGAAAAACATGGTTAAGAGTTTCTGCCTCCCCATTAGCACAAGGACAAATGTGCTTGTAATATGAGATTCTCCTATATTTTCCTTCAAGTACAGCAGATAGTAAAGCATTAAATTGTGCCAAGGTAAAAGCTTTCCTATACTTAGGAATTGTTAAATAAGATAATTAGAGTGAGAGAAAGGTTTTGTAGTAATTCCTAAGGTAGGATATTTGGTAACTAAACTCAGATGATTTTGTAGTTCTATATCACTTATACATTGCTTGATGGCAGATTTGCCACCACTGAAGCTAAGGGTTATCAAAACACTGGGAGTGAAGTCATATGTTAGAAGTTTCTTAAATAACTCCGTGTAGATTGAAAGCCATCAATTAGCATTAAAGAGGCCAGCCTGGTGGGGCAAAAAATAAATTTTAGCCAATAGCTGATCTTCAGGGTCTGGGCATGGGCCTCAAAAGAGGTCAGGCCCACCTCAAGGTGCAAAACTGCATTAGGGACACAGCAAGGAGTGGCAAATATACTTCTAAGGAAATTAGTTTGCAGTGCTTCAAGTGAATCGTTTTTATAGGTGCACACTTGTGAGCCATAGGGCATTCGTGACATAACCTTGGATGTAAACACTTGAAGAGCAGAAGGAATATATTGCTTCCTTTGGTGTAAGAAAATCTGTGCATTCTCTACAGCTATTTTCTTTTGGATTTTCCATGTTCCAGAAGATTGAAAGACTACAGCAAGGTATTTATAATTTGTGACCTGGTCAATAGAGCTCCCATTTATTTACCTTCTTTCTGGTGAATACCATCACCTTTGTTTTATTGTAATTTATAGTTAAGGATTTGTTATTACAATAATTGACAAGCTCTTTCAGGAGTCTCCTTAAACCTATTGCCAAAAATGATATGAGCATGCATACAGAAGGATTGATAAGCATTGCTTGGCTAGTTTGGGGAGGTAAAAACTGGTACCTGTTAGGGTTTGGATCAACGAGTTAATGTAAAAATTAAATAAGGTGGGTGCCAGAATGCAACCAATTTAATGCCCTTAAAAGTAGGGGCAAAGTTAGAGAGGTGCCCCAGGTTGTTACATCTTACCTGGAGATGAGTATTTTCATATAGGTCTTGCATAAGCAACAGCAGCCTTTTATCCATGGTGGTGTCTTCAAATTTCTTCTATAACCTGATCCTGGGGATTAGATCAAAAGCCGACCTGAAATAGATAAAAGCCACATAAACAGGTCCCCGCCGATTGAGGATGCATAGTTTTCAACCAAATGTTGAAGAACGAGACCCTGATCAATTGTTGAATATCTGTGTCTGAAGTCAGCTTGTTCTTTACCCAATATGTTCTCCAGATCTAGCTAGCCCAGCAATTTTGAGTGCAGGTGACTTGCATACAGCTTCTTAATACCGGTAATACTAAGCAAGCTGATTAGTCTGTAATTTGCCAGGTCTGAATCATAGAACCATAGAGTTGGAAGAGACCACAGGGGCCATCCAGTCCAACCCCCTGCTATGCAGGAACACACATCGAAACACTCCCAACAGATGACCATCCAGCCTCTGCTTAAAAACCTCCAAAGAAGGAGACTCCACCACACTCCGAGGCAGCATATTTCACTGCTGGACAGCTCTGACCATCATGAAGTTGAATCCATTGTCATTTCCTGTAGCTTGAATCCATTGTTCCTTGTCCTGGTCTCTGGAGCAGCAGCAGAAAGCAAGCCTGCTCCTTCCTCAATGTGACATCCCTTCAAATATTTAAACATGGCTATTTTGTCCCCTCTTAACCTTCTCTTCTGCAGCTCCTTAACATGCTTCTCATAGGGCATGGCTTCCAGATCCTTCACTATTTTGGTCGCCCACCTCTGGACACGCTCCAGCTTGTCAATATCCTTCTTGAATTGAGGTGCCCAGAACTAGACACAGTATTCCAGATGAGGTCTAACCAGTGCAGAATAGAGTGGTACCATTACTTCCCTTGATCTGGACGTGATACTCCTATTGATGCAACCAAGAATCATGTTGGATTTCTTGACTGCTGCATCACATTGCTGACTCATGTTCAGCTTGTGGTCCACCAAGACTCCTAGATTCCTTTCACACATACTGTTATCCAGCCACATATCCCCCATCCTATATTTGTGGATTCCATTTTTTCTGCCTAAGTGCAGGACCTTACATTTCTCTTTGTTGAAATTCATTTTGTTGCTTTGGCCTTGCACTGCAATATGTTAAGGTCATTTTGAATTTTGATCCTGTTCTCTGGTGTATTAGCAACATCTCCCAATTTGGTGTCATCTGCAAATTTGATCAGCATGCCCTCTACTCCTTCATCCAAGTCATTGATGAAGAGGTTGATAGCACTGGATCCTGTGGCATCCCACTAGTCAGTTCAGGATGAAAAAAAGCCATTGGTGAGCACCCTTTGGGTTTGGTTGGTCAACCAATTACAAATCCACTTAACAGTAGCACTTTCCAGCCCGCATTTTACTAGCTTCTTTGTAAGAATGTCATGGGGAACTTTGTCAAAGGTCTTACTGAAATCAAGATATGCTATGTCAATGGCATTCCCTTCATCTATCAAGCTTGTAACTCTATTGCAAAAAGAGATTAGTCTGGCATGACTTATTTTTGAGAAATCCATGTTGACTTTTAGTGATTATGGCATTGCTTTCTAAGTAATTACAAATTGGCTGTTTAATGAGCTGCTCTAGGATCTTTCCTGGTAGTGATGTCAAGCTGACTGGGCAATAATTATTTGGGTCCTCTTTTTTCCCTTTTTCAAGATGGAGACAACATTTGCCCTCTTCCAGTCTGCTGGGACTACTCCTGTTCTCCAAGAGTTCTCAAATATTATTGCAAGTGGTTCTCAAATGACTTCTGCCAGTTCTTTTAACATCCTTGGATGTAATTCATCTGGCCCTGGAGATCTGAATTCATCTAGTGTAGCCAGGTATTCCTGTACTACTTCTCTACCTATTGTGTGCTGCATTTCCTCCCCTTCCCCACCTATTCCCCAGCCCCTAGGTTGAGTACTTCTATCCTTTTGGGAGAAAACTGAGGCAAAGGAGGTGTTGAGAAGTTCTGCCTTTTCTTTTCCCCCTGAAGATTGGCCATCTTCTCCGCGCAGTGACCCTAACATTTCCTTGTTTTTCCTTTTGCTGTGGCCATATCTAAAAAAGCCCTTTTTATTGTTTTCAATGTCTCTGGCAAGTCTGAATTCATTCTGTGCTTTAGCTTTTCTGACCTTCTCCCTACATATCCTGGCTATTTGTTTCAATTCCTCTTCAGTGATTTCACCATTCTTCCATTTCCTGTACATGTTTCTTTTACCACTTAGCTCAGCTGAGCATTCTTTAGTCAACCATTCTGGTTTCTTTTGACAGCTCCCATTTTTCCTCCTTATTGGCACAGTTTTCAATTGTGCCTTCAGTATCTCACTTTTAAGAAATTCCTAGCCTAAGTCCCTAAGTTTAAAGAAATCAGCTTTTTTAAAGTATAGAATGCATGTCTGGCTACACTTGGCTTCTCCTTTCCACTGAATGACAAATTCCAATAGAGTACAGTCACTCCCCCATAAGGATCCTACCACTTCCACCTCATTAACAAGGTCATCCCTGTTGGTCAGGATCAGATCTAAAATAGTGGTCCCCTTGTCACCTCTTCCACGTTCTGGACCATGAAATTGTCAGCAAGGCAAGCGAGGAACTTGTTCGACCTTGTGGGGGCCCCAATTTTGGCAAATCTTTTTACATATATTGATAAGAATGCCCACATGCCATCTGATTGGAATACAGCTATTATTATTCCAATCTTTAAAAAAGGTAAGAAGGATAATCCAGCAAATTATTGTCCAGTTAGTTTGTTATCTATAATTAGTAAAATCTATGCTAGACACTTATATTGGAAATTACAATACTGGGTGGACATAAAAAATGTTCTGGCTGAGGAGCAAGCAGGTTTTAGACCACGAAGATCTACTTTGGACCAGGCCCTTATCCTACAACATCTGGTGGAAAAATACTCTAGTAAAGCTAAAGGGTCCTTGTTTGCAGCTTTTATTGACCTTAAATCTGCCTTTGATTCTATCTCTAGAGATAGATTGTGGCACAAACTAGAACCCTCTTCAGTAGATCGTCGCTTATTATTGCTTATTTATAAGCTACATGAAAATACAACCTTGAAAATAAGGTGTAACTTGGAAGGTCAGCTGTCCAATAAAGTCTTTACACATAATGGAGTTAAGCAAGGATGTATACTAGACCCATTGTAATTTAATTTTTATATTAACTCAATGGTTGCTGCTCTTAGTCAGTTAGATTTTCACCCTCCCAAGTTAGTGGGTAGGCATCTTTCAGTGTTGCTATACGCAGATGATGCAGTAATACTGTCATAAACACCCATTGGCTTACAGAGAGTGTTGCATGCTCTAACACAGTATAGCCAAGAGGTAGGACTAAACTAAAACTAAAATTATGGTGTTTGCAAAAAGATCAAAGCTGTATAAATGGACGATAAATGAACATAGGATTGAACAAATAAGGACCTTTAAGTATCTTGGTGTTGTATTCCAGTCAAATGGAAATTGTAAGGCACATGCAGAATATGTTGCACAAGTAGCATAGAGATCCACATCCGTAATTCAAAAAAATTTTTATACTAAAGCAGGGCAATATGTTCCAGCTGCCCTAAGGTTGTTTCAGGCCAAATCTATTAGTCAACTACTTTATGGTGCTCAACTAGGTCCTTATTCTTCTTTCACTACCTTAGAAATAGTTCAATCAAAATTTCTGAGGGCCATCTTGCAAGTACCACGTTGGGTCTGCAATGCAGCTTTGCGGTTGGAGGTGGGCTTCCTGAAAGTTGAATCTAGGACTTTTTAGCTTTTGGCTGAAATTAAGTTTTCGACCAAGTGGTTTAGCTTCCTTAGTATTTCAAGATAATTTCCGATCAGTATGGAAAAAAAGCCATATCTGCTAAACTCAGATTTTATGGTTTTTCTGAGGAGTACTTTTTACATGTGGGATTTGATGTAGCTAGTCGAACCCTTAGACAGAAAATTATGGATATGGAGAGGCAGCATGATTTAGAGGCAACTTCAAATAATATGTTAATTGACACTGCACTGATACCCTACAAGCCAGCTAAGTATTTTTATCTACTTTTAATATCAAATCAACATAGAGCTTTTACTCTTGCCCGATTAAATGCTTTGCCATCAGCAATACAATAAAGGAAGTTTAAAAAGATTCCATATGATCAACATAAATGCCCCTGCAATTCTGGTGAAATTGAAACAATAACTCATGTTCTTCTGCACTACCCTTATTATTTTGAAATTGGGGAAGCACTTATTGAACCATATATAAAGGCATTCCCTGGATGTTCAGAGGCCTTTTATACTGTCTTACTGAAGTCTGGGCAAAATACAGGGATTTTGACCAAGATAGTAAAATTTTGTGCTGCTGCAATTAAAATTCGTGAAAATAAGGTTTTAGTAAATGCTTAGGTTTTATTATAGGAATATGTACCTATATTTTATGTTTTATATTACATATTTTATACGATTTATGTTTATATTTATATTTATACTTTGCTAATGCTACCAGATATATGTATATCACATATGTAGATGAATTTTCGAATATGGTCATTGACCGCAATAAAATTATTATTGTTCGACCTTGTGGTCTTGGCAGAGTTTGACTGCCAACATATATCAGGATAGTTGAAATTTCCCATCACTACTGCATCTCTTCTTTTTGAATGTGTGGTCATCTGCTCCAGGAAGGCCGCATCCAAGTCCTCAGGCTGACCCAGAGGCCTTTAGCAAACCCCCACAATCACATCCCTATTGCTTCTTACTCCTTTGATTTTTACCCAGATACTTTTGACTTGGCTTCCCAGATTTAAGTCATGGATCTCTTCACAGGTGAAAACATCTCTGACATATAAGGCTACTTCTCCTCTTTTCTTGTTTGGTATATTTCTGCAAAATAGATTATACCTCCCTATTACTACATTCCAATCACGAGTCTCATTCCACCAGGTTTTGGTGCCTATTAAATGTTTGAAAATTTAGAGGTCAGTGGATGTTGTAAGGATTCAATCAACATTTGGAACAGACCCATGGTTTTGTTTGGAGTCTGTTTTGTCTGTTGTTAATATGGAAGAGTATAAGGAAAGATAAGGCTCTGAGTGGAGCATCTTATTTATGGATTTGTCTAGGGCTTCAGACCATTTGATGTCAGGATTTGGCTGGGACTGGCTCTTCTGAGCACACACAGAGTGCAAATAGTGAGGCAAGACTTCGCCATGGCTGGAGTTTTCAGTCAAGCAAACAAAAAGGCTGGAGACTCGTTCTTTAAGCTTAGGGCAGATTTATTACTGCACACCAAGATAAGGCTTTTCAGCAAGCATTCCAAAAGGCAATTAGGAAAGCGAAACATCAGAAGCAAAGAATAACATTGAAGATAAAACAGACAGAATCTCCCCTTACATAGTATACACAGACAGCAGCGTAACATGATCAGCCAGGAAAATAACAAACTGGTGGACTGGTGGATTGTGCTGGCAGATCCTAGCCTTTTTAAGTGTTAACCATCACCCTGAACATATAGGGTGACCAAATCATCTTTCTGGTGTGTGGCCTTCCCCAGTACACAAGTTGTAGTCATAACAGACTGACATATTAACCTTGCATCTGCACCTCTGGCCACATCACCTCATTTTCTGCCATCCACTTGGAGGAAACCATGTCTGACTCAGCAGAAATCCTTGACATTTGATGTGGCATGATCTTATACCTGTTGGTGTATTTAATAATGATTTATAATCCACATAAATATTTTGCTCATCAAGCTCCAAGTGTAGGGCCAGTGGTAAGTGGTCGCTATCTGAATGTTCTGAAGACAGCAGCGGGTGAAACGGAGGAGATCAGGACAGCCCATGCCGCGAGACTGCAGCTGACTAGCTCAGTAAGAAACTCTGCCTTTGGACTTTTAAATGCCTGTCCTGGCGTACGAACGTTTGATTATCTACATTTAGAGCTTTCTACATTTTGGGAAAAAGACCACTGACATTGGATGCTGAAATAGTGGTAAGAGGTGTTCGAACATTGTTGCCCTGATATTAAACGGAATTACAGTATGGTGATACAGAATTGACTGGGCATGGCAGACAAAATCTTTAGATAACCAGGATTATAGTTTGGTTACTGTCTTTCCTCTGTACATTGATGGATTAATAGACTGAATTTATTGGACGGATTTAGGATTTAAGAGGATATTAAGGATACTTGCTGCTTTTAAGAGGGAACTTGGCAGATCTCAGAGTTTTGACGACGAAGTGAGAGGAAGAAGAAACTTGGCAAGCCGTTCTGTGGAGAACGTCATGATTGAGAATGGAATCTCTACCCTTTTCAACTATTGTCTTTCTATAAGTTTGCTTATCTTTTTAAAAGGAAAGGACTGACTATATATCGGGAAGAAGCTCTCCTGTCTTTTCTTTTTTGGATTTGATATAATTGTTGATTTTATTTCAGACAGTTGATGAATTAGTTAAGAGACCTGGCAACAGAGTAGCTGCTCAGCCCGGTGTCTAAAGATACATTGTTAATGGAGATCGGTCTCTTTCATCATTTTTTTCCTCTTTTCTCTCTTTTAATAGCTCCGTATAACCACGTGTTGAAAAGTTTAAGTTCAAGCGTGTAAAAGTTTAAAAAAACTGGACTGGACTGTATATGATATTTTGGAAATGGATTGTCAGCTTGATTGCAACTTCTGACTTGGGACAACACAAGTATTGAACTATACTTTAAATATATATATTTAAATATATATATATTTGGACTTACAATAGGAATTGAACTGAGCTGAACTAGACTTAAATGCAATGATGAGATAGTCTTCATGAAGATCAGTTATATAAACGCTTTATAATCACTGATATTGGAGGATTGTTAAAGACATCAAAGAAGAAGATAAATAGACGTCAATGGATTGTTTAATGAAAGTTTTTGATAGAACCTAAGTTGGTTTAAAAAGTGAAATTCTACAACCTGAAAATTGAAATTTGGAGATTGTTTATAACTTATTTAAGATACTGATTACATTGTATTAGCATATGATATTATATTGCTAATCATTACTAATTAATATAAAATACATATTATATATACATATTGTCAACTTGAATAGTTAATAGCTAAAATTTAGATTGGCATTTAATACTATCAGAACATTATTCATTATTTATATATTTCTACTTGTATATCCATAATTTAATTATATTATTTAACTAAAACATATTTATTAGATTTGTACTTATATTTGATAGATTAATATATTGATAGTTGTGTGGTAAATATTTGAGAAACATTGGGATACTAAGGTAGGTAAGTGATAAATATTAGGTAAATACTGATAATCGATTCTTGAGACTTAAGTTAGAATTAGAAACTTTTAATAATCAGATAAATTTATATTAATATCAATTATTAAATATTGCATTTCAAAATTTTCTCTTACGGAAATATTATAGTGGATGAATTGCTTGATTGATTGATTGGCCGTTAAGTATTTACATAGCTTAATTAATCTACTGACATTTAAGATAATTAATATTCTCTTTTTTCTCTTCTCCTGTCCTCCTTCTTTTTTCTTTTCTTTTCCTATATTGGCAGAGTACAGAGGATAAAATAGAGATATTATAAAATTGGGAAGGGGGAAGATTTAAAGCTATAACTGAGCTTGAAGTATATAACTCAGGTTACATTTAAGATTACTTTTTCCCTCCTTTCCCCCTTTTCTTTTTCCTTTTTTTCCTTTTTAAATTTTGGAAATCTTATAGTAGATTATAGGGGATTATATAAAGATAAGTATAATGAGAATGTCCAGGACAACAAGGAAAACCACTCTTTGAACAACACTACAAGCAGCAGCTAGTGATCAGAGTTATCAGAGATGGCCATCCTTGGAAACGACTTCGAAAACAATGGATCAGATACTAATTTTAGAAGAAATAAAAAGTATGAAGTTAGAAATGAAACAGGAAATGAGAGAAATGAGGAATGAAATTAAATAAGACATTAAATCAGATTTGAAAGAAATTAAAAATTCTATTGTAACATTAGCACAGTGGTTCTCAACCTTCCGAATGCTGCGACACTTTAATACAGTTCCTTATGTTGTGGTGACCCCCAACCATAAAATTATTTATTTATTATTTACAATGCCTCCCCCCCGGCAAAGGCCGCTTTGCCAGCCAGGAACAGGGGTGGCGGGGTGAGCAGGGAGGGAAAGAGGAGCCGCACGTCTCCCCTGGGGGAAAAACTCTGAAACCCCCCCCGGGCTCTGCTTCTGCTTCGCTCTTGTTTCCGCTGGGGGGGCAGGGTGGGAGAAGTTTCCAGAGTGTCGACCCTGGCGGGGGGGAGGAATCCCAGTGCCTTTGTCTTTTGTGCCGGGCGCAGCTTGCCCCCCCGGAAAAGCTCTGCCTTGTGGCCCCTAGGCCCTTCTGCAGCGCCCCCCTCCATGGTAAGTGGGGCAGGGGCTGTGGCAAGGAGGGGGCCTGCCCCCTGTGCTGCCGCCCCCCCACATGCTGGCCCGTCAGATAGGAGGTTCTCCCGGTAGCGGAGAAGGGGAGCGATTTCAGTCTCTTCTGAACAGGGGGCAGAAGGATGCAAGCGTGTGGCTCACGCTTGCGCACCACCACTCCTGGGCCTTTTCCGCACGTTACCTTATCGTGGAGGTGGGGGGTGCCATTCGCACAAGCAGGTTCTTGCACGAGGTGCTCTCTTTGCTGCTCCTTCGTTCCGCAGCTGGCTTCCTGGTTGCGCGACAGCCCCGCCCCTTCCCCCTCCAGTGCAGCCTATGTGCTCCTGCCAAAGGGGGCAGGAGGACACGAGCGTGTGGCTCGTACTTGCGTGTCAACGCCAAGGCCTGGTGAGCAGCCAAGAGAGCTGGTTAACAGGTCTTTTCTCAGATAAGGCAGGCAATAAATCAAAGAGCTTTACTTCAGCAGGTGAACGAACGGCAATGAACAGATAAGGCAGGCAATAAATTAAGGAGCCTTTTGCAACGAGGAGATTCCCTGGTGGTTACATCACAGCCAGGCAAAACAGCAAACAGTCCACGTACCACAGAGTTTGTTTGAAGCCAGAGGAGTTTCCAGAGCCGGTCTGAGTTCAAAGGGAGACGACTCTCCAGCAGGTTGGGCAGCATTCCAGGAGGCAAGGCAAGGGTCCACGCTAGCCCAGCAGGTACACCCAAAATGGATGGTTGTGAGCCAACAAAGATCCAAGACTGAGTGAGTGCTTTTATAGGCAGGCCCTCCCCCCAGGTGCTATCTCAGCTGGAGCCTGATTTCTTGGCGTTTTCTACTTAAACGCTCCGACCTCCTGAGAGCACTCTTTTGCTCCCAATGCTGCTGGTAAGTAGGCACCTGCTCTTGAATCTCACTATCTGACTCTTCTGGCTTGGCTGGGTCTGAGGCAGCCCCTGGCTCCGCTGCTGGGGCTACTGGAGCCAAGGGCTCTGTGTCCGGGGCAGTCTCTGGGGTGGGCTCTGCTGGTACAGCAGGCTCCATGGCCTTGAAGTCTTCTAGTTCAGACTCAGAGCTTGTGTCCTGGAGTGCCAGGGTCCTGACATCGCGCACCACCACCAAGGAGGGAATGGAGCCTAAGACCATCAGAAATACGTATTTTCCGATGGTCTTAGGCAACGCCTGTGAAAGGGTCATTCGACCCCCAAAGGGGTCATGACCCACAGGTTGAGAACCGCTGCACTAGCAGAAGATTTAAAGGGGACTGCTAAACGAGTGAAAGTTCTAGAGGAAAAAGTGAAGTGTGGATGAAAGAATGGAATAATTATTTCTAGAATATGAGAAAGAATTAGATGAAAAAGCTTTAATGGACCAGAAAATGTGAGAAAAATTGTTTAAAAGCCAGAGGTTTAAGAGAACAGAAAGGTGAAAATCTATACGAAATTTTAATCCCAGCATTTGCCAAATTATTAAAACAATCTCCTGAAAAAATTGAGTGGGAAATTGATAAAGCTTTCAGATTGGATTCAAAAATAGCAAGAGAAAAGAATCTCACACGCAACATTGTGGTATAGCTAACAAGGGGGAGAAAAAGGAAGATATCATACAACAAAGTCTGGAAAACATTTTAATAATAGGGAATGATAGAGTACATATCTATAAGGATATTCCAGGAAGAATTCTAAGGAAAAGGAAAGACTACAAATTTTTGACATCACGATTGAAGAGAAAAGGTGTCTCTTATCGATGGGCAAAATTAAAAGGATTAAGCTTCTGTATAAAAGGGAAGATTGTCAAAATAAGTTTGATTGAAGAAGCTCAAGAATTTCTGAAAAGACATGGTAAAGAGCTGGATGCATATTGTGTTAATAGAGAAAGAATGGAACAGAACAAATCTAATGAACCAATAGAGGGGAAACAAAAGAAATTACCAAATCAGGAAGAAGAACAAACAGGTGCTCAAGGCTTTTGGGGGGTTGAAGAACTGGAGGAAGAGACATAAGAAAGGTGTGGAAGAACTATCACTCTCTAAGAATTAATTTCTATATATATTAATAATATAAATGGATTTAAAGGTCCTCTCATGGAATGTTAAAGGTGTGGCCACCCCTCAAAAAAGGAGAAAAATATTTCATTATTTGAGTAAGAAAGTGTATGATGTCATATGTTTACAAGAATTTCAGGTAAAAAGGGAAAAACTAAGATTATTACAAAATAAAAAATTTGGTTCAGAGTTCTTATCAATCCCAAATAATAATAAAAGAGGTGTAATTTTTTATATTAATAATAAGATACAGACAAAAGAAATATTTAGTGATGAACAAGGTAAATTTTTAGCAGTCGAAATAATCTGGCAAGGATTAAATATATTACTGGTGGGAGTGTATGGACCTCACAGCAACCAGAGTAAATTCTACAAGGACTTAAATTTAAATATATCTAAAGTTAATTATGATAAAATGATAGCCTTACGGGATTGGAATGGAGTAATTAGCCCTATAAAGAAATCACAGGGGAAGCTCTCTGAAGCATTTGAAACAATGATGGACGATATAGAATTATTAGATGTTTGGCAGTATATGTATGGGGCATCTAGGGAATATACCTTTTATTCTGAAAGCCGTGCATCATTGTCCAGAATTGATATGTCCCTAGTTTCCAAATCAATCAATAATGTGAAAAAAATGGAAATCATACCAAGAAATCTTCAGATCACAATGTGATTCTTCTAACAATAAAGATGGGTAAACCAACATGTAATTGGAATTTAAATGATAGATTGTTACAAGATGAAAAGGTAGTTCTTAAAGTTAAAAAGACAATACAAAATTACTTTCAGGATAATCTTAATGAAGGAACTAATATTGAAACAGTTTGGGATGCAAGTAAGGCAGTAATGCGTGGTTTCTTTATTCAGGAAAATATTCAAAGAGTAAGGAGGAAGAGAGAAAGTATACAAAAGATAAATGAACAATTAAAGTTAAAGGAGAGGAAACTAAATGACAATCCTTCAGGCAAATCTGTATTAAAAGAAATAACTGTGTTATAGAAACACTTAGAATTACAAATGAACGAGGAAGTTAATAATAAGTTATTGTATATAAAGCAGAAAAATTTTGAATGGGCAAATAAAGCAGGAAAATGGTTAGCGTATAGAATTCAGAGGGGAAAAAAATCTTTGATTATGAAAATTAGAAAAGGAAGTAAAACAAACTAATTTGGAGAAAATTAAACTATTTTCAAAGTTTTATTTGGAACTCTATAAAGATACAAGTTTGAATGCAAAACAGATTGATGATTATTTATCTAAATATCTGCGAATGAAATTTTCAGAGGAACATTGGAATATATTAAATGGTCCAAATACAATTGCTGAAATAAAGGAAGCAATAAGAAATAGTAAAAAGGGGAAAGCACTGGGTCTGGATGGTTTTTCGGCATCCTATTATAAAATATTCCAGGATCAATTAATTTTGCCTCTTCATGAAATGAAGAATAAAATATTGAAAGGCAACTTTCCAAAATTTTGGGAACAAGCAGATATAGTTTTAATACATGAAGAAGATAGGGATCCACTGGATGTAAGAAACTATAGACCAACATTGTTAGTAAATTCATATTATAAAATGTTTACAGCTATTCTTCCAGATAGATTGAAAAAGGTATTAAAAGACATAATACAATGTGACCAATGTGGCTTTATACCTGGGAGATATTTAAAAGAATGTAATTAATTTAATTGAGTACTTTGATAGGAATCCTGGGAAAAAGTTAGCTTTAATCTTCTTAGATACTGAGAAAGCTTTTGATTCAGTGAAATGGGAATTTATGTTGGATATCTTAGAAAAGGTAGATGTAGGAGCGAAATTTCTATGATGGGTTAAAGCAATATATACTAAACAATCAGCTTGCTTGATCATAAATGGTGGGAAATCTAGAGCAATTAATATTCAAAGAGGAACAAGACAGGGATGCTCTCTTTCCCCTTTACTATTCCTACTTGTGATTGAAATAGTGATTTCAAATATAAGAGAAAATAAAGAAATTAAAGGGGTGAAGTTGCAAGGTAGTGTGGGTGTTCACAGATGATCTGGCGATGTCATTAGAAGATCCAATAGAGGAAATTAAAGATTTGAAAAAGATACTTGATGAATTTGGGAAAATTTCTGGTTTAAGAATAAATGAGGAGAAGACAAATATATTAACGAAAAATATGACTCAGGAAGATGAATTAGCATTAAACCAGATATCAGGATATAATATATCAAGGAAAGTTAAATATTTGGGAATACAATTAACAAAAAAAATTCTGATTTGTACAAAAACAATTATGAGAAAGTGTTGAGAGAAAGCACAAGAGACTTTAAGAACTGGAGGAATCTGAAACTGATGCTTTTAGGTAAAATATCAGCAATTAAAAAGAGCGTACTTCCAAAGATGCTTTATTTATTTCAGACAATACCTGTAATTTATGGAGATACAATTTTTTAAAAATGGCATAAAAATATTTCTAATTTTATCTGAGAAGGAAAGAAACCGAGAGTTAAATTAAAAATACTACAGGATCATCAGGAAAGGGGTGGAATGGTATTGCCCAGTTTAAAACTATATTTTCATGCTGCTTGGCTAAGTTGGATCAAAGAATGGATAACATTAGAAAACAAGCAGCTACTGGACCTGGAAGGAGTTGGTATATGGTCGGGCTGGCATTTCTATCTATGGTATAGTAAAAATAAAGCAAATAGAGAATTCTACAATCATTTTGTCAGAAGAGCATTAATACATGTATGGTATAAATATAAATTAAAATGCTGCCCTAAAGCACCATTATGGGTATCTCTTCAAGAGGCATGTTATAAAAAAGAGAATATTCTTTTAGATAAATGGATTAGATATAAAGATTTTGGTAGAATTCCATAAGCACAAGATTAAAATAAGGACACAAGAACTTTTTAAGGAATTAGGGATAAATTGTCACTGGCTATTATATAGACAGATTAGGGAAAAATTGAAACTGTATCTAAAATTTTACTAGTTTATTAGAAGAGGGAGGACCGCTGAATACAGTATTTATTTTCAGAAAATACTAAAGTTATTTCTAAATTATATAAGATATTATTATTATATAATCAGAGGAATCAGAGGATGAATTAGTTAAAGACTCTATGATTAAATGGTCTCAATATATTTCTCTAGTCTTTTCCAGTCCAATTTGATTTGAGTCAAAGAGCGGTGAGGGGACAGGTAAACACTAATAATCGAAAGGCAAGTAGCTCTAAATCTGATGATTAATGCCGTGGCTAGATGGTTCAGGGGGTCAAATTCAGTAGTGAGACGCTGAAGTTTGGTGGAAAAAATATATAATTAAACGGCCTCTGGCCCTCCCATTCTTTGTACTGGGCAATATTTTCAGTGTATGTGTGGCAAAGTTGTTTAACTCATAAACCTTGCAGGCCAATATCTTTTGGAGCAGTATTAAATCAAATTTAGCAAAATAATTAATGAAGGAGGAATCTGATTGTTTGTTTTGCCAGCCAGCAATAATCCAGCAAAGAAAAGTGAGCTGGGAATTTTGCTGGAGCTGGTATTGTCAATCAGAGATTTGGGGAACTTCTCTACATATGAGATTTAATAATAATGATGATGATGATGATGATGATGATGATGATAATAATAATAAAATTTATTTTTATCCCGCCTCTCCCAGTGGATCAGGCGGCATTACAGAAATATATAAATACATTAAAACATTTCCAATTATTGTATTTTCATCAGGTTCAGATATTATTCCTATTCCACTCAGCTCACTACTTTCTGAAATGGCTTCAGGTTGTACACCTATGGAGGGAATGGTCTCATCTTCCTGCTGCTTTTGGCCTGGGGAGGTTTGTGTTGGAACAGATAAGAGTAAATTACCCAAAGGAGTTGGCTGACCTGTAGATGAGAGGAGTAAGACTTCTTGGGAGGGCTGCTGTACATCTTCTGAGGTCGTCATCTCCATAGTTGGTTCAAGCTGCATTTGACAACCCTTCAACAAGGGCTGTGATTCCAGGTCTAGAGAGATGGCAGTTCGTTCCAGGGTTACAGCATCAGAAGCACTACTGGAAAGTGGTAAATTGAATGATTGGCTGCGATTATGATCTGTGACTTGAATGGGAGTACACCCTTCTGCTGAAGTCAGATCCATTCGGTTGCCAAATTTATGAAGCCCCTCCAGGGATGGTCATTTTCTGAACTGGAGAACTGATGTTAAAGTGCATGAGATCACTCCTCTGGTCAGTAATACCTGCACATTTCCCCCTCTTCTTCAATTGTATCAATGGGGTTGTAAGTTTGCAGTTTTCCTCTTGAGCATTCTTGCTGGGAGATATCAGAGTGAGTAGAGGTTCTGCAGAATAACTAACTGCCAATAGCATTTCTTTTAGCCCATCCAGGCTAGAGCAAAACCATCTTTGTCTTTTTTGTTGGAAAACTACTGGCTCTTTCACAGTGATATTTGCAGCTTCCAGGGGATGTATACAGGAAGTTTGCTCAGGAGAGATAGGAGTTGTGCTCTGGCTGCCAAGCCATAAGAGGTAGTCTTATTTTGGTTTGTACTAGATTTTCCAAGGGAGTTCTTGTTGGAAAATTACCAGCATTCTCTTTCTCCCCCATTTCGTTGGTAGAACAAATGGGAATAGTTAGCATAAGGCTACCTCCCCTGTTTGCATGTTTGCATGGTAGATCTATCTCTTACACTTCCTTTCTCTGCTTTTATTGCATGATCATAAATACCTTTAGTGGCCAGGTCATCAGATCATGTGACCCAGAACTGTATCCTGATAGGAAGAAAGTTAAGTCTCCCCAAAAAGAGAAGGAGACATCTTTAGTCTTCTTTGTTCTCTCTTGCTTGCTCTCTCATGGATCCTATCCTATGAAATCTGCATGCTCTCCAAACCATCAAGGCAGGATGGTGGTGAGTCATACCACGATTATCCTGTAATTCTTTAGTTAGTTAAGGTAGCAAACTGTCATTGAAATGTAGATGAAGAAGTCATTAGTAAAGTTTTTAAGTCTTATTCAAGCTACCTGTGTGTCTGCATTTAATTGGATAAAGCTGACTCGAGCTGCAGGTTTTAAACAGAAAGGACTTTAACTCGCTTCCTCTGCATAACTTTGCTAATTAAGATTAAATCATAACCGGTTTAGTCTTATTTCCTACAGTTCTTTGAGATGATTAGTGAATGTGTTGCAAGGTCACGAAAAACTCCAGTAGGAAATATTTGAAAAGAAGAGAGAAAATCTTTCATTTTGAATAACATAAATGGAATAATAGATTCTTTGAAAGTTATAAGAATTCTTTTGTTGGAGGGTGGGATTGGAAGCCAGTCTGTAGTAGTAATATCAATGGAATAAGGATGTATTCTCAAGATCTAACTGAAAGAAAGTCTTACCAATCTCTGTGAGTTCCAGCAGCCCCCGTTGAACCCCTTGGAGATAATATGAAGCATAATTTGTTGTGTTTGTAAAATCCAAGTAAAGTTTTTGTTGTTTGGTCTTTGTATAAGTTGACCTTGTCTCAGTTTGTTTTCACACCTGTGCATCTGTCCATTCCTGCATTTAACTCCTTCATCCCCTTTCAGTCTCCCCAACTGGAAGGTTAATCCAGGGAATTTATTACTTTTTGGAGCTTTTCCTGGTATTTCATCATGAAGGCCTCAAAAGATTGTTTAATGTTGATAATGTTATTATTTATCTTAGTTAGTTGTTTGAAAATAGATATAACTGTTTGTGCATTCAGGAGGCACCCATGTGCAAAAAGTTCTAAAGTGGGCTCTTGGTGTTGTTGGTGTCTTTGCTGTTGCTATGAGAGCTAATACAATTGGCTCGCCATATTTGTGGATTCTGTATCCATGGATTCAACTAATCATGGTTTGAAAATACCCCCCTGCAAAACAAAAATTCAAAAAGCAAATTTTGATTTTGCTATTTTACTTACACCATGTTGGGGAAATTGAAAAAAATATTCGAATATTGAGAGACCTTGGTAATGAGACTCTCAATCAGCAGAGTATTTTAGTAATTGCACAAAAATGGAAGTTGAACAGATCACCAGTCCCACTTCTGTAACACCACCCCAAACACACTTAATCTAGCTCAAAATAAACACAAAAACAGTTTGGTTAAAAATATAAAAGAGTTTACTCACAAAATCTTGTACATAGTCTATACAGGTTCAATTCTTGAAGAAGGTAGGAAGAAAATTAAGCACTCACATGCTTGCTGCCAATGATCCCTGTTGGGAAATCTCAGAGCATGCTTTCAGGTCAAAAGGCAAAGACAAAAGGGAGGAGTAAATGGCAAGAGAACCTTTTAAAGAACAAGGAATGTGTACATGCTGGAGGAAGAGGTGTTAACCAATAAACAGGAAGTTCCCTCTAGGCTATCTCTCTATGCTTACAATAGACATGCAAACAAACTAGTCAGTTAATTAAGCATGCAAAGGTTGCCACTCCCAACACACCATTGTGTATAATGCAACTTGATCATCCACTAATTCTGATACACATGGAGGGTCCTGAAACTAAATCCTAGAGAATACCATGAGCCAACTGTTACTGATTTCAGTCCAGAAAAAAATGAATTACACTAGCAGCAATTTCCTGCCAATATGAATTCAACATGGTATTCTATAGCAAGCAATTCCCTCTTCTAAACGTAAAAGTAGCTCACTTGTGCAATTTTCTTTTCACAAAGAGGAAGAGTAGTTAATAGTTTTCTCTGCTTCAGCTGGAGTTTAATTACAAAGTTCAAAAGACCCTGTCATTGAATGTAATAAAATAAGCATATCAATATAAAAAAAGCCCACATATAATATATGATATACAAAGTATTGTTGTAACACAAAACAAGATATCCAAATATTTAACAATAAGAACTAGTGACAGTTTGACAGGTTTTCGTTTCACAAATTTTTATATAAAATAGCCTGATCTTTACCATAAATAGATAACTTCCTTTGGGTTCATATAAGCTCAAATATACCAATTATTCACTCAAATTTCTTAAAGAATTTAGCTATATAATGTCTTCTATTTAAATCCAATTTTAATTTGTAAAATTCTCTACTGCTAGGTTTCTCCATCTGTTTCTTAAATATTGTTTATGGCTGTAACCGATAAGTTAACTGCCTTAGTAAGAGGAACACTGTTGGGACCATTTATAAAAACATGGGACCCTTTAATATAATATTTAATGCACCTGATTCACTTTTTTTCAGTCTCTTCCTACTGAGATCTAAGCACCATCTGAGCTCAGGACACAAAGCAACATGTAGAACTCTTACTGACAAGAAGGCATTGTTACGGCCCCGCACACCCTCAAGATTCATATGGTTTAATTTACACGTATTATAATTGGCAACCCTCCAATGTTTTGATAGCCCTTGGCTTCAATGGTGCCAAATCTGCTACCAAACAATGCATAAGGGATATAGAGTTACAAAATAATAATAATAATAATAATAATAATAATAATAATAATAATAATAATAATAATAATTTGTATCCCGCCTCTCCACATGGATCGAGGCGGTGAACAACATGAAATACATTATATATTAAAATACATTAAAAGACATTAGAAACGTACCCAAATCCTCCCCACCCACCAACCCACCTAAACCAACCCCTTAAAATACACAGCAATTAACAATCCATCAATTACTATTAGCAAAGCAGCAAGGCAATAGATGGGAGACGATGGAAATGCTAGTCTGGGAAGGCCTGTTGGAAGAGATCACTCTTGACTGCTCTTTTAAAGCTGTCAAGACTGGTAATATGCCGGGTCTCCTCCGGCAGGCCATTCCATAGCTTGGGAGCAATAAAAGAAAAAGTCCTCTGGGTAACCGCAGCCAACCAAGTTCTGATTGGCTGCAGTAAGTTCTTCCCAGAGGACCTTAATGTGCGGGGCAGATTATATGGGAGAAGGTGATCCCGCAGGTAGGCTGGCCCCAAGCCATAAAGGGCTTTAAAGGTAATAACCAACACCTTGTACTGTGCCCAGAAACTAATAGGCAGCCAATGTAACAACTTCAGAATTGGTGTTATGTGGTCAGTTTTAGGTCTACCAGTGACCAACCTGGCTGCCATATTCTGAACTAATTGAAGTTTCTGGACTAAGCACATGGGTAGCCCTATGTAGAGCGCATTGCAGAAGTCAAGCCGTGAAGTTACCAGCACATGCACCACTGTTTTTAGGTGTTCCAGCTCCAGGAAAGGGCACAGCTGGCGTATCAGCCGAAGCTGATAGCAGGCACTCCTGGCTGCTGCATCTATTTGAGCTGTCATCCGAAGTGGCGAGTTCAGAAGCACCCCCAAGCTGCGGACATAGTCTTTTAGGGGAAGTGTGACCCCGTCTAGAACTGGTTGACAAACCTCCATAATTAGAAAAGGAAGTAAAACATATACCTTACTAATTTAACAATGCCTAAGTATAGGAAGGCTTTTACTTGGGCACAATTTAATGCTTTACCATCTGCTGTACTTGAAGGAAAATATAGGAGAATCCCCTATCATGAGCATATTTGTCCTCAATGAGGCAGTAGAATCTCTTAACCATGTTTTTCTATACTGCCCTTTTTACCAAGGGATGCATCTTGCACTAATTACACCGACTATCCAAAATATCCTTGGCAGAACGGAAGCATTTTATACTTCTTATCTGCTTGCTGACCAAAACTCACATATCACAAACAAAGTCACTAGATTTTGTGTGTCTGCCATTGCCACTTGTAGGCAGATAACGAACCAGAAGTAGAGAACAGTAGTAAAGAACCAACTACCCAAAGGAGTTATAAAGGAGTGGGGGGTTAATATAAGATAAAGTGTTTTAATCTACATGTTGGACTATTTATAACTGGTTTTAGCATTAGAATCCTAGAGTTCGAAGAGACCCCAGAGGCCATCCAATCCAACCCCTGCCATGCAGGAACACACATCAAAGCATTCCCAACAGATGGCCATCCAACCTCTGCTTAACAACCTCCAAAGAAGGAGACTCTACCACACTCCAAGGCAGCATATTCCACCGCTCCCAAACAGCCCTCAGAGTCCGGTCCTTCCCGGGAGATGTCTGGTGGGTACGATCCCATGACCCAGGCGTATTCATCGGAAAGAGCCAAAATTTGTGGCATGCTTTGCATGGCTGGGCTTGACCAGCGCCATTTCGATAAGAGGCCTACGGTAGAGCTTTTAGAGGCCCTGGAGAGAAAGGTTTCGGCAGATGATAAACAGCCGGTCCAGGCCGTGACGAACGGCCCACCCTCGGCTGGATACTATCCGACCTTGGATTTGCAGCAGGATTAGGGATGGCCTCGGTCCAAAACGCTTCCCTGCAGGGCTGGGACGAAGCTTCGTCCCAACTGGAGGCGGAGACTTCAGGTGCAGGCAGGCACCGAGACCGAGGGGGGGAACCTCCTGCCACTCCGTTAGTGGAACCCCGTGTGGCACTAAGTGTGTTGCACCCCAAACCAGTTAGTCATGGCGAACCTACGCTCGAGCATGTCCAGCTTTCTGGATACAGCGGGGGGAGTCACTGTGCCCTAACCTGGAAGGAAGTTTCTCGGCCCCTGGAGGTGTTTTGTTGTAGGTTTTTGGCTTGGGGGAACCATGATGAAAGCGATGGCCTCTTGAACATTGTTCTCCCACAGAACCACGAGTCCATTGCCTGCAGCAAGAACAAGCTCCCACGGCCGCTAGTTCAGGGACCCAAGGTAGTTCCGGCTGCGCACTGCGGTGCCGCCATTGAGGTCCCCACTACAGTCCTGTTAGTCCAGGGACAGACAGTGTGTCCATACGCGGAGACGATTGTGGCTACTGCCTATCTCTCCGTGCGTGTGTTTTGTTGCCGCTTTGCCTTTAAGGGCCCTGGTGGCACCCTAATTGTAACATGGATAATTGTTAGCTGGGGCAAGACAGTTTACAGCCTCCTGACGGTCGCCATCCTACCCAGCAAGGCTGTTGTTTCTGAGGTCTGTGGGCATAACCCAGACCTATACACTGGATTGTGTAAAAGGGTCCCAACCCGGGAACAAGTGTTATTGTTCCTGCAGGTACTGCAAATATTGGCGCTCTTGCAGGCAGTCTTGGGAACCCTCACGAAGGATTGGAAGGGGAAAGCCCCAGATGGGGTACCCCTTTTGATAGCTCGGCTAGGCACACATTGCTTCCCTTCATGGATTGGCAACCCCCTTGAAGAGA
This sequence comes from Ctenosaura bakeri, assembly GCA_948474755.1. Taxonomy (NCBI): domain Eukaryota; kingdom Metazoa; phylum Chordata; class Lepidosauria; order Squamata; family Iguanidae; genus Ctenosaura; species Ctenosaura bakeri. The sequence goes on along the minus strand of CAOLHI010004291.1, from coordinate 65,207 downwards.
TAGCAGTTTAGGCCTTCTCTCCCCCTCTCCTTGTAAATAGTCCCCTTGTAGTTTGAAATGTAGTCATAACGGAGACTCCATTTCTGTGTTCCCTACAGGGAGATGGAATGGGCCCGTTATTATGGATTGCTGTGCTGTTTTCTTTGTCCGGATGCATCCTTGGAATAGGAGTTCCCCCAGCATTTAGCTACATTCACATGGACTGGCAGTACAATGTGCAGGCGGTATGCCATTGGAACCCCTACCCTGAGACAGAGGCTATGCTACGTAAATCCGACTTGTATCCGTGGTATCAAAAGTGATACCCATTTCAGTTATTCACACACCTGAGAGTGTACTCCAATGACTGGCTTGGCGCAGGCCTAACTATGGCCGTTGCCGACCATAACATGACATTGTATGTAGATGTGTCAACCGACGCAGCCCCTACAACTGTAACGGTAATCCAGAGCAACATCCGGCGGGAAACATTGGTCTCCGCCACCTTTGACATGGACGAGTGCTGCCCCAAATGGGTATGGGAAACCTTCATGTTTAAGTGCCAGAACATCACTTGGACTCCGACAGGTTGCGCATTCACGTGCCGCAAGAAATGGTGTCCTGACTCTCCTCTTCTACGTATGACTCCTTCAGGTAAGCGACCGGCTATGTATATTGGTAACTCCGTGGTCTGCAAGGACATAGAAATGGTAGCCTATTCTGATGTCCAACCCATGCTCACGACGATGGTGCTTAACTTTACCATCGTCAACATTTCTAAAGTGCTCCCGACCTGTGCACTATATTTAAAACTAGCTTGGACTCAATGGGAACATTGGGAGAAGTGATGGTTGTCTTTCTCCCACCCACATACTTGCCCTAAGCGAGATATATTGGGAACCGTATTAAGAGGTATTGGAACTGGCGGCACCATTCTCAATACCATTAATGAGGAAATTTTGGCCAATAAGTTAGGCGTAATTGGCACCAAGACTAAAGATTTAGGTATATCTTCTGCCATAGGTCTAACCAATTTGGCAAAGGGAATGGACTGGATTAGCCAACTGCTACTGCAATGGGTTGGCACTGAGCGCAACATGGTAGCTGACCTCGGCTGCATGTTATAGAACACGACGCACAATCTGTCAGTTGCCATACAGTGCATGCAACTGCAAAGCAATGTGATCACCTTTACCGCTCAGGTGATCCAGGCCAGCCTCATGGGCTTAATACACCCTGAGATCCTGAGCCTGTTAAGAGAGCGATATCCAGAATTGCTGGAACACCCTGCCGCTTTGGCGAAAGTATAGCACGCCACCTGGCAGAGCCTAACTCTCACGGTGGAAGTTGCCCACGAAAGGATTCTGGATCCGGTAATTGTACATCCAGTATCCCACCTAGGAGTCCTCCTCCTCAACGCTACATTGATACCTCAACTGCTTTACCATTGGTCCAATGGTACCCACTTCTTTGATTTGTCCGGCTGTTTGTTCCACCAGCATTGGGTGCAATGTTTCAGTAGTATCGATAGTTTTAGTCACAATAACCGCTCTGACTATATTCTAGTACCTGTAAATTCCACCGCAGTGGCCCAGATTTTTGCTTAAGAACCCCCTGTGAGAGTGTGACTTTAATACCTAGCGGTACCCCCGTTTGGATTGACTGTAACGCCGGCAATCCATGCTTTTGTGGTCAACATGTCCAGGACTGTGTTGGCAGAGACTTTTATATTCGGCAAGTGAAACGAGATTATGTTTTGGAAATTGAGTACGCACCCAGCAAATCTGTACTAGTCAGATTCCATCTTAACACCGAGATCCCGTCTTTATGGCTCCGGAATCTCAGCCAATTGGCAGAAAAAGTAAAGGAGGTTTCACACTCCCTCCAACAAATTGCAGTAAATGTTGATCACTCCTTCCAGAAGGTTGTAAAAATCTCTGTGGAACTTGAAGCAGCTACAAGACACTCATGGTGGGTGGGACATTTTTAACTGGTCATCCCCCGGACAGACAATTGCTAGATATGCCATGCACCCCCTGATCGTTCTAATTATTTTCCAAGTTGTACTCATCATATGTTTGGTTATCCTGGCTCTGTGGGCCAAGAAACAGATCTTTCAGCTTAAAGCGGGTCAATTCCTAACCCCTGGATGTATCCAATAATGTTTGTAAATAGTGTAGTGTTAGTGTAACGTTTTGTGTTTCCTTTTCTGTTAGGCTGTTAAAAGCCTACCTGAGGGCAACCAATCTTCAGGTTTGCCCCTGGGATCCAGCTTATATTTCTGAGGTAGTGGAGTTGCTCGTTTGGACTTTGCATCCATCCACTGATCCCAGCAACCCCAGACCCTCGGGTGACATCATCAGGTCTGAAGCTCCAGCTTTGGGCCTGAGAGAGGGAAGGGTGAGCGTGCGAGTCTGCGTTGGCAGACCAGAGTGCGAATGGTACTCCAGTTTTGGAGGCCTCATGCATTCTGGGAGGGTAACGTCGACTCTGCAGGACCAACTGGATGCATGCGGAGTCTGAACCAGTAGCCTCACTGCCTTACCTAGTGGCCTCCCCAGGCCAATACAACCCTATACTCAGCAGCTATTTATATCCCCACCAGCCAGCAACTCTCTTGGTCATGGTGAGGACAAATTCATAATTCGAACTCAACTTCCAGCAGGCTCCATGCCATTGATTTGCATTGGATATTTCTATTGGTGGTAACCTGTGTCAGTAACTCTTTTCGTAGAACTATAGGTTGAAGTTTCCAGTAGCCGAGACCATCCCCGGACTCGCCCACACCCCCTGGTACCGTGGAGGGGGGGTGTGCCGAAAATCCGCTGTTCCAGTCGAGGGACCAGCCCGAGATGACTTCTTACTCCTGTTGCCCTAGTTGGGGATCCAGTTCCAGCCGTTCCCCAACGGACTTTACAAACTACTTGCCATTTTGCCTGTGGACTACCAGTTTCCTGCCGTTTGGATTATTCCACTTGCTGCTTCCGTGAGCTCCATTCTGCAAAGAGCTAGTGCGCCCTGGCTAGCTTGACTGCAGACCCGGACATTCTGCCCGCACTCCACATTTTGCCCGCATTTCCAGCCAACTTGGACTTATTTGCTGTTTGTTCCAGTTACCAAACTTTTCTTGTACCTTGGGGGGTGGGGTGCACAGAGACTTTTGCTTGCACCTCACCTCCCCCGGACCACGAATTCTTGCTCCAGTGCAATCCTGGACTATCACTAGCGCCTGCTCTCCACCGGACGGTACCTTTGCCCGTTCTCCACCAGATCACCTCCTTCTGCCCACTTCGCCACAGTATTTCATTGCTATTTCCATTTTGCATTGCTGTTTTTGCCCCCTACATTGGTGGGAGGACTTCTCATTTCATTGTTTACCATTTACCATCACTGTTAATCCACAATTGCCATTCAGCCACTGTTAAATTTTTGCTTTGTCTGTATGTTTGTGTTTAGGTTTAGGATTTTGATAGTTAGGGACTGTTTACTAGTTAGTAATGTTGCAAATCTGTTTACCATTGGAGTGATACGACCCCGGAACAGTAGTCCCTTATTCGGCTCTAAATTTGTTTTTAAATGTTTAATTGGAAAAATGCTCGATATTGTCCCAATATCTCCCATTTGGGGGGGGATTTTTATCACAGTTATGATATGTCTGGTGAGAGCACTAGATATCTCTTGATATCACATAATTTGGCCTTTACTTGACCTTTCTCTGCCATCCTACTCCACATGTTTGCAGAGGTCCACCGGACAAGCACGTATTAGGCACGGCCATTAATGGTTGTAAATTCCAAACCTCATTTAGGCAGGCAACTTAAGCCTCTCCGATGCTTCAGGGAACACCTTCTTGCAAACCAGCCTTGCTCAGCGCGAATCTATACAAAGACGCACGGCCAAGGGCCGAGCCATTCCTTTATGTTGAGTCATTTGCATACTGGCCACACTATTGTCATCAAGCGCTAAGCCCATCGTGTAAACTTGACCTTTTCCAACTCCTTTGTCCAGCTACAAATTCCCCTTTGTTCTCACCGAGCATGGCATGGCCTGTAGGTAAAATCCACCCTATAAAAGGTCCCCTTTTCCAAGACCTCCTCGGATCGCTCCTGAATTCCATCTAGCCTTGCTGCCACTGTGTTTGGCGAGCTGTCCCCTCAGTTCCCAATAACTGAGTCTGCCTCCCTTTTTGGACTACTTCGGATCCCTCTCAGCGAGCCGCGCTGAGCTTTCTTCCCCTCAACCTCCTCTTCCCTCCAGGACTACGAGACCAGGTGTCATATTACCCATTCCCCAAAGCTTTCCATTTCTATTTCTCAGTTAGTTAGTGTATGTCGTGTCTTTCGTGTTGTTTGTTCTCAATAAATGTTATTGTTACTTTAGAACTGTCTGGCTATGCTCTCTGACCTGACGCCATAGACATAGGGTAGAAGATCCTAGCTAAAGTTACCCTGCCTCTCGTTAGCTTAAGAGAGTGCTCAAGTCTAATTTCCCCATCTTGTATTTTTGTTTGGTTATTTGGGCGCCCCTCCCGGGACCCCCAACATACAGGGTAACAACCTACAATAATCACAGTCCACACACCAAATACAATAGTGCGGGAAGTCCAGGTAAGCTGGTTCCTCATGATAGTTGGGAGGAGAAGGACAATTGTTCTGGTAATGGTGGTAGTTGGAATGGGAGGGACCAGCATGGTAACTCCCTTCCTGACAATGCCGTGATAGAAGTAGTGCTCCTTTGTACCCTGGGCAATGGCAGGGACAGGCTAACCTGAATCCAACCTCAAACTCTTGTCAATAGATGGGAGGGCAAGATCCTCAATGGAGAGGGCCTGGAGAAGAACAATGGCATGTATGGGAGCTGCTGAGGAAAGCAGGAGCCAATATGTCACAGTACCATCTGTGCCCTACTGTTGAACTTATTGATACTCTCCTAAAGTTACAGAGTAGCTCTGCTGCACTGGCACAGCATGTGAAAGCCATTGCACTCCCACCAAACATGAATGCCACCTGACACAGGGGGGTGGCTGATGGTCAAGGCGAGCATTGGGACTGCACAGGCAGAAACACCTGCCACACTCCTGGTTGACACTGGAGCTGCTCAGAATGTCCTACACCTAGATTTACCTGCATGTGGGAAGCCCATCTCTGAAACCATTGCTCTGTCAGGGTACATAGGAGGATTGCACTGAGGACAGAAGGACTTGTTGGCAAGTTACACATGGGAATTAGAGCATTAAAGAACAGGAAGAAATTTGCAGTGTTCCCTTCCTAATTGGGGCACAAATTGACTGTGGACATAGTGAATAGTTTGTTGTGGCAACATAACAATGGCCCCCCTATTGTTCTGGCTATATATTGATGTGTGGCCCTTAAGGCACCTTGCCTGTTGTGAAAATGACCCCTGGACATTGGCATTCCCAGAGGAACAGAAATTTAGGTAATGGCTTAATCATCCCCAAAACTTTTTATTCTTTTAACTTATTACAATAATGACAGAAAGCACATGGTCCAGCAATATCCAATATGTAAAGGAGGGCTGCAAGTTGGGTCCCCCCCCTCAATCTGTACAATCTGCTTCCACCATTTGCTGGAGTATGTTTATTTCTCTACTACATTATAAATCAGGGAAAATCAGCTTATAGACTTTCCTTTTAAAAGCTCCTGGATCACCTAGTAGTAACAAAAGACTGTGGAAGATCTCCACCTCTTATGAAGAGTAAACATCTGTTAAAAGGCTTGTCAAATTCAAAGTATCTTTTACGTATAAATTTAGTCTGCTCATCTGCTGTATTATTGTTGTTGTGTGCCTTTACTTCTGACTAACGACAACCCTAAGGCAACATATCGTGGAGTTATCTTGGCAGGATTGGTTCAGAGGAGGTCTGTCTTTGCCTTCCTCTTGCCCAAGATTCAATCAGTGAGTTTCCAAGGCTGAGCAGGGATTTGAATCCTGATCTCCAGAGTCATAGTCCAACCCTCAAACCTAATCATCCTGGCTCTGCTGTATGCTGCTGTTAATGTGGTTGCTTTTTTAAGGTGTTTATTGTAATGAGTACAATATGTTTTGTATTGCTTGTACATATAACTTTTAATTTTATTTCACATTTTGTAAGTGGTGTGTGTGTGTGTGTGTGTGTGTGAATAAAAAACAGGGTGGCAACTAGGCACATAAATAAGAGTCTTTTACTTATTTGAAAGATAGTATCTCTCCATACGAACCTGCCAGAGTTTTTAAGATCTACAAGGGAAAGATTTCTATTGGTCCTGCTACCATCACGGGCTCCCTTGGTGAGCACACAGGAGACAGCCTTCTCAGTGGCTGCTCCCACCCTCTGGAACTCCCTTACACGGGAGGCTAGGCTGGAACTCTCCCTGCTCTCCTTTTGCTGCCAGGCAAAGACCTTTTTGTTCAAGCAGGAGTTTAATGTATAAGCAGAGAAGCTTTTACTAAGATGATTTATTTATATTTAAAAACTCTAATCTGTTTTTAGATGGATTGATATTTTTAAATTTTTTATACTGCTTATTGTTTGTATTGTTGTTTTTCATTGACTTTTTCTAGAAGCCATCTCAGATCCCACTTTGGGAGAAAGGTGGTATACAGATGAAATAAATAAAAATAAATAAATAAAATAATATACATGTTGGGAACACAATGCCTTGAAAAGGCCATGCTGGCTGGAGAATTCTTGGAGTTGTGGTCTTTAAAAAGTGACTTCTCTAAGCTATGAACTAGGTAGATATAGACTTGTGCAATTAAATGCAATCTGATATTACTAGCCACAGTACAGTAGCTCTCTGTTAACCCAACAGTGATCGATGTTCTGAAATGCCAGAGTTCTTAAACTTGTCCTCCTAAGCACGGTTAGGATCAGGATCAAGTTCTATTGACACCAGCAAACTACTACTCATATCAGCTTCGCAGGCAAAGCTGCTACAGCACAGTTCACAAGTTTCAGACTGCATGTAATTTGGCTGTCTGGGCCAAAACAGACATGATGAAGGAGCTTTGTGACCAAGACTTCTGTTTTTGTTTTATATATTTTAACTTTACAGCAGATACAGGAGCAGGAAGGTTGGGCAGGAGTGGTACTGCCTAAAGGGTTGGGCTGAATACCCTAATGGCATCAGATTCTGTCTGGTGATCTTAGAAGCTAAGCTAAGCAGGGTCAGCCCTGGCTAGTACTATGATGGAAGACTGCCAATGAATACCAGAGGCTGTAGGCCAATGGTTCTAAACCTGGGGTCCATGGACCCCCTATGAGAGTCCACAAAACCGAGCTGCTGGATACCAATAGCAGCAGCAGTAGCATGAACACACTTTGTGTGTGTGTGTGCACGCGCACACACTTGTGTGCACAGATGCCAGACTGCTTTCTCATTTGCAAATAAGAGAGCAGTTTGGGCACACACCTGCTGCCATGTCCTTCGGCGCCATAACCCCTGCTGCTGCATTCCTAATGAAAGGGACATGGTGACAGGCATACGCGTGCACCCAAACTGCTCCCTTATTTGCAAACAAGGGAGCAGTTTTGGCGCACCCCCCCCCACAGCATCTCTGATGAAAGGGACATGGTGGCAAATGTGTGCACACATCTGTGAGTGGAGGAAAGGCAATCTCCATTACAAGCTAGAAGTTGGTCACGTACACAGGAGTACTAGCCCCTCCCGTCTGCTGACATCACCTCACCTGAAGCACCTCTCTTTGGATATTGCCTTATTTGGAAGGGGAGGTTTGTGATTGGGGGAAACCTCACGTTACCTGCCCTTCTGGACATTTCCTTATATGGGTGGAAGTTTCTGGACATTTCCTTTTATGGGTAGAAGTTTCTGGACATTACCTGATATGGGGTGGGTGGTCTGGGATTGGTGGAAAAATGCTGCAGTGGACGTGTATGTTGTTTACCTGGATTAAAAAGGCCTTGCCAAATCCCCACCCTTTGTTCCAAACCTCTTTGGCACCCAACTGCAGCTGTTTGTATACTTTTATACTTTTGCACTGAATAAATCTGGCTGTTAGCCTTGGACCAAGAAACGTCTGGTCATTTGCCTGTTTCTCAGAAGAAGCTGTCCTTCTTAAGGGCGTAGAAGGTGACACATCCAAACTATAACTCTGGAGACCAGGGTCTGAATCCCCACTCAGCCATGGAAACCCACTAGGTGACCTCAGGAAAGTCACATTGTCTCAGCCTCAGAGAAAGACAAAGTCAACAAATCTTGCAAAAAGAAGATCTCCATGATAGCTTTACCTTAGGGTCACCAAAAGTCAGTTTTCAAGACATGATGGTTTGAAAGAAACTCCCCCTGTCAGTGACACTTTGTTGTTGTATGCCTTCAAGTCACTTTGAGTTATGGCAACTCTACCCTATCACAGGACTTTTTTGGCAAGATTTGTTCGGGGGGTTGCCTTGGCCTTCCTCTGAGGTTGAGACAATGTGCCTTGCCCAAGGTCACCCAGTGTCTGAGTGGGGATTTGAATCCTAGTCTTCAAAAGTCTTAAATAAATAAATACTAGTTGAATATTTAAATAAATATTTGAATATTTAAATCTAAATTTAAATATTTAAACCTATCAACAAATTACATTTACAAGGGGTCCTCTGTTATCCCAAAATGTAGATGCCACAAGGGCCACCCTGCAATGCCAAATACCTCCTTGAAAAAGTGGGGAATTAATTAGCTCAAAATCAGGAGGCCATGAGAGGGTGGCAACTTAGCGAGATCTTTTCTACCAGTGTTTACGGGCACAAGCAGGAAAAGAATCAGCCAGAGATTCAGAAATAAGCTAAAAATGTGTTTTATTGAGGGGAATTCACTCATGTATGCACACAAGATACACACAATCACACATTCACACAAGAGCTAACTGAAAGAAAAAGGGAGGAAAAATTATAGAGAGGCTGAGGGGTTTGGGGGATTTATAATTACCAGTCCAGAAGAGCAGTGAAGAGCAGAAATGTATTTTGGTTTAGGTAGGACCTAAGGACAGTTCTCATTCAGAAGCCAGACGGACAGAGTGATGGGTAGACCTTCAAGAGACTGCACTGGGCATCCCGAACCTGTTGTGAACAATGGGTCTTTTGCCTGTTTTTGCCTGGCTTAGTGCTTTGATTGACAAACACATGGTGGGTGTTGTAATAGCTGTCTATTGTGGGTGCTGTGAGGAAAAAGGAAAGAATCCAGGTGTACAAAGGATGGATATCTGTCAATCAGTGTCCTGGTGGGCTCCTCACAGTTGGATTCCCTGGAAAATTCCAGCTTCTATTTAAGCCTTTTATCCACAGGAATAGTGTGTATTTGCCTGACAAATGACTCAGTCTTACCTGGAGGAAGTTTCGAGTTGACCTATCCTTCTCACATTTACAGTCAAATTCTTTCCCTCGCTCAATTTGACCTCTCCATCACCTCTCAGGCTTGAATTTGATATCAGAGCCAATAAAATATGTTGCCAATTACATATGATGCCAATTAGGTATGGTGCCCATCAGGGACCCCCAAAGCAGGGCCTTACACCCCAGTAAAGAAAAGGTTAAGAACCACTGCTGTTGGCCATATTTTGGAGGAAGGAACTGTCAAATTCATTTCTGACTATTCCTTGCCTAAGAAAATTCTGTTAAATTCATGGAGTCACCGTACATCTACAGACAACTTGAAGGCACGTGCACACTGCCTAGAGAAGGTGTGTTTAACTCAGGCCATTTTCTCCCAATGTCTGGTGGGAAAGCACTGGAAGAGCCTGAGGTGGAGCCGGAGGTGCGGAGAGCAGGAGGAGAGAGCTGGAGCTGGAGCGTAAAGGAGGAGGTGAGGAGAAGAGACCCCGCGCTGGCGGGAGGAGAGAGGAGGTGTGCAGCCAGGCACATCCAGGCGCTGCTTGGACGCTCGCGCCTGCACCACACACACAGAGACACACACACAGAGGGCTTCCCCTACAGTGTTCCTTTCCCCTTCATGCCGGCTTGCAGAGTCAGAGTTGCTTGCCGGGGCGAGTGAGCAGCCGGGCGCTGCTTGGACGCTTGCGCCTGCACCACACATACGCACGCGCACACACACACACACACAGAGGGCTTCCCATTCAGGGTTTATGGCGCTGCAATGGGATGTCTGGGAGGTAAGACACCATCCCCTCACCCTCTTTGCCTCACACTCATTCATGCCGGCGAACAGAGTTGCTTGTCGGGGCGAGAGAGCAGCTGGGCTCCGCTTGCTTCCCTAAGTGGCGGGGCTGAAGCAGCGGCGATCGCCTGGTCACCCATTCATTCTGGGCACACTGCTCTGTGGGAGTTGTCGGTGTGGCTGTTGCCTTTGGTCCGGCAGGCAAAGGGGGAAACTTTCCTGTGGCGTATCTGCCATCCGACGGGGGAGAGCAGTCCCTCCGAGACCGAGAACTCGGTCGGGAAAGGAGCAGGGGGCGTCAATCAAGGGCTTCGGTTTGTGTAGCAAGAGCCCCTGAGGCTCCTTGGTTGTTGTTGTTGTTTTGTTTTTGTTTTTGTTTTTTTGACCTGAAAGCGCTGCTCTGATCCGTCCTGTGGACTTTGGCCATTTCCACATTCCAGTGTTATAGCACTATGATTCCACTTTCACCATCCTATGGAATCCTGGGGTTTCAAGTTCAAACTGCAAACCCCAGGATTCCATAGGATGGTGAAAGTGGAATAATAGCACTATAACAGTCTAATGCAGAAATAGCCAGGATGACTTTCTCCTCTCGCTTTTGTTGTGCGTGGACCCTTGGTGCTTGCCACACGCACTTGTTGTGTTCTTTGCCCTGACTGTCTTGCATTCCTCGCTTTTTGTATGTTCAGCGTCCACACTCCCTTTAAGGGAGGGAGGGAGGGTGGGAGTGAAAAAAAACACGTCTGCTTATGCCGCCGCCATCTTTCCTCTCTCCCTGTCCTTTCCTCCCTGCACCTCATGTAAAATGTGGGCTGTTTCGGCATTGCCTTTGGGAGTGACTGGCTTTTTGAACTGTGGAAACCCAACATTCAGAACTAGAACTACTGCCTTAATTCTGGCATTGATGGACGCTTTCTGTGCTTAAAAAAAGGGGGGAAGGTTGCCAGTTTTTAGGCATTAGAAGTCTATCCAGAGCAGTGATTTAGGGCAGTGTTTCCAATCTCTTTGATGTTAGAAATAACTAACTAACTAACTAAATAATAATAAATAAATAATAACGAAAATGATTTTATGGTTGGGGGTCACCACAACATGAGGAACTGTATTAAGGGGTCACGGCATTAGGAAGGTTGAGAACCACTGTTCTAAACAGTTAAAAACAAAATCTAAAACTATTAAAATTGATTATATAAGACAGCATAAAAACATTGTAAAAACATAAACACATTTGAAACTAAAATTAAACTTCCTAACAAAAATAAAAAGCTCTCCTGCATGGAAAGCCTGATTTTGCCTGCCAGCAAAAGGAGAGCAGGGAGAGATCCAGCCTAACCTCCAGTGGAAGGGAATTCCAGAGGGTAGGAGCAGCCATTGAGAAGGCTTACTCTCATGTCCCCACTAGCCAAGTGGGACTTAGAGAAAGCTTTCGCCTGCAGATCTTAAAAACTCTGGCAGGTTCATACTCTACATCAGCTACTTAGCTATACTTAATTAGAAAAGTAGTAGCTTAATAGCTTAAATAAGTGGATCTTAAATAACTTAATAGTTTAACCATGTAGCTTAAGTATACTTAACTTAGTTGCAATTGTGAACAGCAAATTGTGAGTAGTGATTGTGAATACTGAACAGCTATCCACATTTATGCATTCATCACTGTTCCATATTCACAATTGTTGTTTGATCACTATCATCATGATCTTACCCCCTCCCAGTTCAACTTACTTCACCACATCAGCTGCATGGTGAGTAGGAAGTCCATTCTACCAACAACTGGAGGACAGGTGGGTGACATTTCCATCAGTTATGGTGCACTGGGCCAGGAGAGGTTACTCAAGTAAACTAAGGCCCTTTTCGCACGGCATTTGCCATGTAAAAGAAGGCCTGGAGTGTCGTGCGATTGTGAGGAGCAATCTGCACAACGCACTCACAATCGCACAACGCTCCCTGGGCCAATCGTGCACCTTTTCATTTTCGGCTTGAAGCCAAAAATGGTGCATGATTGCGCATTGCTCTCGGGCCCCGCGCACACTTACCTGGTGTGTGGAGCCTCTGGAGCTGGGTCCATTGTGCTTCCTGTCCCAGGCTGCACTGCAGAAGGAAGAGGCAGGGCTCTCGTGGAAGCAGGCAGCTCATGCAGAGCTGAAACAGCAGAGAAGGGAGAGCCTCAGTGCTGGAACAAGGTAAGGTGTGGAAAGGTGTAAAGTAGCTGATGTTGTATAGTGGCCTATGTCTGCAGTTCTATGTGAAATGGATTTAGTTTTAAATTAACATGCACAAAACTACACTTTGTGGGGTATGGTGTGACTGTCATGAAGGGACCCTGCACTTCTGAATTTACCACTTTGTTCTAGGAGTGAATTACTGTTTTCTCTCTGATGCCTATTTCTCGCTACATGAATTTAAAAAAATTAAAATTGTATTCTGTTATGGTTTTACTATCTCATAGTTCACAGGCTCCATTATAAAATTCTTCATGGAGGCTCTTTCACACTACACAAGTATAGTGCTATGATTCCCCTTAATTGCCATGGCAACATCCTATCCTAAGATCTGTAGTTTAGGAATGGTTATGTTAGAATTTTCAGCTGGAGAACTCTGGTGCCTTACCAAACTACAAACCCTAGCAGTCCATGGGATGTTGCCATAGCAGCTGACATGGAATCGTAGTGCTATAAGTGTGCAGTGTAAAAGGATCCTGGGAAGGACCAGCCCACATCACACTTGGATGTTTGTGATTCTGTATTTAAATTTATTCAAATTCTGTACCACAGGAAGGAGGGACATATCTTTTGGCATACCTTATACCAGGGAAAAAGCCGCATGTTTCATATTCTGTTGATATACCTTCACAGTTACACATACTGTAATACATAAAATAAAAATCCATGGAAAATCTGGTGTTGGGGAGCTGCTGTTTGGTTCATCTGGTAAATGACAGAGCAGACAAAATGCTCATTCAGCCAGGAGAACCACAGGCTAGAACCACCCTACTCAACCAGGAAATAAGGACTGCATGATCATTTTTTTCATAGATTATAGGATCTGATGCCATCACTTATCCTCTTTTTCTCTGCAGTCTTATACTTTCATGATGTTGGCAAACTATAGCATAGTCACTTTTCTTCTCCTATATGATTTTTATGCCTGATGAAGAAGCCAGTGAGGCTTCAAAAGCTTGCATGATGTATTTTGTGCATTTTAGTTGGCCAATAAAAGTATTGATGTCTTGTAGATTTTTGATTTTGTTGTATTTTGCTGCCTGGCCATCACAGCCGCCTTCAGATCTTAACACTCATGAAAGCATATACTACTAAGTAAAGCAGGGAATCACTTATTCACACATCAAGATCCCAAAAGGTTATCATTAGCACCTTGAATTCAGCCTGGAGGCATATTGGCAGCCTATTAAATTGCTTTAAAACTAGTGTTATCTGATTCCTAAGAGTAATCCAGCTAGCTCATTATCCACTAGTTACAGCTCCATGTCATCAAGGGCACCTTATCTATCATGTTGTTGTAGTAATCTAGACAGGAATTTTATATTGCGGTGGTCTTCACAAAGTATTATATTGCTCCCTATATACTGTACTCACCCTGGCATGTATTTCTGAACTAGGAGTACCATTTCTTAACAAAAATGAAAACTTGTGAAGAAAGATGTGGGTTTTTTGGTGCATGTGTATGTGAGTGTAAATGTGTATGTGTGTGTAAATAATATCTTATGAACAGGATGGTAAACAAAACAGATAATGGCACATGGATGTATCTAGGCACATGGAATGTCTGAGAACTCAGAAATATTTGTTTAAGAATGGTTGATACTTTTATGTACAGCCCTGAAGGAGCCAAAGCTTTTAATTTTAGAATCCACTCCATTTCCTCTTTCAGCAGAATCCTATCATTGATAGAGTTCACATTCTCTAGTGCTCAAAGTTCAAGGTCTTTGCACTAACCTCGAGTGGAATATTTCCCACTTTTATGAAATTTCTTAACATTTTCAGGTGTTCCTTTCCCCTTTAGCCCAGAAGTATCCATGTGTGCTTGAATATTACTTTTCTTTTACCATCTGCTCATGAGATTTTTTTTTAAATATCTTTATTTACATGATTTCAACAAATAGTATTGGAGTTCCTTGTTTAGACATTTATGAAATTTTTAAAATATAATTATTTTTGTTAAACACATTTTAAGTAATCTGAAACTATATATAAAACTACATATAAGGAAAGCACATATACAGTAAGGTATAATAACAGACAGGACAAACCTAAACTAAACTAGCTAAATTAAAAATAATACACATATACCTCCTAATCTATTAAACAGTTAATAGACAAAGACTAACTGGGGGTTTAACATATACAAATAGACTTCCCACTCCTCCAATAACGGGTTATTGTTCAAACATTATTCTTTCTCTAATACGGTTTCATTAGCCTATAACATATGGTAATAACATTTATAATACAAATTACTACTTGCCTTTATATCATACTAGCATATTGGCCCAGCATTGCCTGGGGTTTTATTTTCTCATAGGCAATACTTGTTAGAAATACCTTAGGAATTACCTGATCTTACCTTAGGAATTAGATGTGGTTGAAATACACTGATTTGAGTTCTTGTGTCTCTAATTCCTCAAACTGTGTTGTCCAGGACCAGTAACTTTTCTCCATATTCCCCAATCCAATCTGTATTCGGAGTTATTAACATATACAAGTTGGGTTCCTGAGAGAATACACTGCCCTCCTCCTTCATAGTGCTAGGCCTCATCTCCATAGCAACTGGCCTGAAGTCCAAGAGCTCTCCCACTGAGAGGCCCCTCCCTAAACTGCAAACTCCAGGATTCCATAGATCTTCTCAGGCAGCCAATCATATGAGGTCTTCTCCCCCGACACAGCCAATCATATGAGATCTTGACCTGCCTGAGACAGACAAGCTCACAAATTTTAATATATTAGATAATAATAGTAATAATAATAATAATAATAATAATAATAATAATAATAATAATAATAATATTTATTTTTATCCTGCCTCTCCCAGTGGATCGAGGCGGCATTACAGGATTATATAAATACATCAAAACATTAAAATATACCCCATCCTCCCCACCCACCAACCCTTCTATCCCCCTAAAACACATTGATTATTACAAACAAATTAAAAACAAAATTAAAAACAAAAGGACAATTTATGAGAGGCGGTGGAACACTGTCTGGGAAGGCCTGTCGGAAGAGAACAGTCTTGACTGCTTTTTTAAAGCAGTGAAGACTGGAAATATGCCGGGTCTCCTCCAGCAGGCCATTCCATAACTTGGGAGCGACAGAAGAAAAGGTCCTCTGGGTAACCGCAGCCAACCTGGTTCTGATTGGCTGCAGTAAATTCCTCCCAGAGGACCTTAGTGTGCGGGGCAGATTATATGGGAGAAGGCGATCCCGCAGGTAGGCTGGCCCCAAGCCATGAAGGGCTTTAAAGGTAAGAACCAACACCTTGTATTGTGCCCGGAAACTAATAGGCAGCCAGTGTAAAGACTTCAGAATAGGTGTTATGTGGTCAGTTTTAGATCTTCCGGTGACCAACCTGGCTGCCATGTTCTGAATTAATTGAAGTTTCCAGACTAAGCACATGGATAGCCCTATGTAGAGCACATTGCGGAAGTCAAGCTGTGAAGTTACAAGTGCATGTACCACTGTTTTTAGGTGTTCCAGGTCCAGGAAGGGGCGCAGCTGGCGTTTCAGCCGAAGCTGATAGCAGGCACTCCTGATAAGGCATGCAATGTTTAAATCTAATAAAGATACAAATCTAATTGTGTAAAGCTCCATAATCACCCTTCTTTACTTAAGACAGACTCCCCAAATAATAATCTCTTAAATCTAAAGA
Organism: Ctenosaura bakeri; assembly: GCA_948474755.1. Lineage (NCBI taxonomy): Eukaryota > Metazoa > Chordata > Lepidosauria > Squamata > Iguanidae > Ctenosaura > Ctenosaura bakeri. The sequence goes on along the minus strand of CAOLHI010004291.1, from coordinate 49,233 downwards.
AGAAAAGCAAAGCAGAAACAAGCAATTATATTGTTATTAAGACTTTTAATAAATCTATCTAGCATAAATTCTATGTCACCAGTAAAAATCCTTAAGTTATTGTTCTCAACCAATCCCTTGCTCTTCTCCCACCAAATCATCTTTCAAAATCTGATTAGGCATCTTTTCTATCACATTATTCAAATCTACATGGCCATCTTTTTCTTAAGGTCTAGGTCTCATAAGTCTTTGTTAATTTCCTGTAGAGTCCCTCTCATTTTTGGAGTTGCACTCATTTTAAATCTATCATGATATTAATAGAGCATTAGTTTCTCTGAATTCTTTGTGATGGTGTCCTTTCTCTGGCTCAGAGTTGGTATATTTGTCAAGTTGGTTGTGCTGATGTTTTGTATCTCAGTCCAGGCCATGTTGGTCCAATTTCCACCAATTCCATCCCTTTGAATCTGTTGTTCTGTTGAAACATTAGATGATTTCTCTGAATAATCTGACATTGCCACATCCATACAACTGCTGCCTTCATATCTTTTTCTCCCTCCTTCCTCGCCAAAGGAGAAGCCTCACTGAGGTTTCTCTGCTTCTCCTTGATTTGATGGACTGGTTGAGCTTCTTGAGTTGTTTCAGATGTTTCCATTGTATCTTCAGGGTGATTTCTTTCTTTATTTGTATGTAGTGGAGACCTTGACTCCTTACACTCACATCTCACATCCAAAAGCATTTGAAGTTAGCTACTGTTTCATAGGTCTCATCTCCTGTAAAATCCACTGTTGGGAATCCATCTCCTCAATTCTTTTTTATAGAAGCTGTTTTCTGTTTAGTCCACTAGATGTCAGTGTTGTGTATCCACTTTAGCCCTTCAAAACTTTCAAAATGTTTAATATTTTTAATTTTTTTAAAAAAAAATTCAGTCACTTTCTGTTCATCTTACTTCCTTTTTTTTGTCCTTATCATGATGACCTTGGGCCAAATGAGATTCTTACGAGAAATATTTAAAATTTATTTTCTTTTAATTAGTAATATTAAGTACTGACTCTTTCAGAAAGACTTACTTTACCCTCTGCCATTTATCCCTCGATTGTTTCCACTCGGAATTGCAAAACCGCCACTCACTTGTTGATTTGTAGAATAATATTGCCAAAGTTAAATCAGCCCATCTTAAGCATCTTTAATTGCTTGAATCTTGATTGGAGATGTTTAAGAAACTGAAGGACGGAGAATGAGCTGCTAAAAGCAGCTACACTGAAGCAGTGGGGAATAGTAATTCTGGGTTACCTCTAATCCGTCTGGATCGGGCAATTATGACCCTGTGTGAGATGCTTTAGTTGTCCTGTCCTCAAGACAGTTTTTAAGGTCAGTGTATCAGACTTGCTGGCTTTGCTTCAGGTAGTTGGTATCAGTGAGAAACTCTCTAATAAAAACCTCCCTTCTCTTCTCCCTTCTTTTCATCCGGAAGTCCCAGAAGTTTATGAAGTCTTGTCTGCTAGTGGGTATGGTACAGTCTACAAGCAATGTGCAATCGTAATAATGATGATCTTTATATGATATTATCTATGCAACGTAATGTTACCCTCTGTAGGTTTGTTCTTTTGTTTGTCTAGTTTTGGTGTAGTCTCAGTATCCATAGGCTGAAACACGCAGGTTTTTTAGCTAATTGACACCAGCTTCTAGCATCTTGAGACATGTGTCTCCATTCCTCTGTAGATTAAAACAGATGTTTTCCAGTTTTTGTGGTTTCTCCCAGTATTTCCTGTGCAGTCAAATAGCCTGCAGTGAATTTGAATGTATTGTTGTTCACTGTGGTCAAGTCAGCATCGACTTACTGTTATCACAGTTATGCTATGTCGGGTGAGGGCACTAGATATCTTTTTGATATCAAATAATTTGGCCTTTGCTTGACCTTCCCTGCCACCCCACTCCACGTGTTTTCAGAGGCCTCCTGGACGAGCACGTACGGGCGCGGCTGTTAATGACTGTACATTCCAAGACCCCATTCAGGCAACCACTTTAAGCCTCTCTGTCGCTTTAGGGAAAAACCTCCCTGCAAACTGGCTCTGCTCAGCTCGGATTTACACAAAGCCATGCAGCCAAGAGCCAAGCCATTCCTTTATATCGGACCATTAATGTACTGGCCACGCTATTGTCTTAAGAGCTAAACCCATCATGCAGAACTTAACCTTTTCCAACTTCTTTGTCCAATTCCAAATTCCCTTTGTTCTCACCGAACATAGCATAGCCTGTAGGTAAACTCCACCCTATAAATGGTCTCCACTTTTGGGACATCTTTGGACTACTTTGGACTTCCATCCCGCCTTGCTGCTGGTTGTCTAAAGAAACTCACCTCAACCAGCCACGCTGAGTTTTCTTCCCCGGAACCCCGCTTCTCTCCAGGACTATGAGACGAGATGTCGTATTCCCTATTCCCTAAGCTCTCCCTTTCTGTTTCCGAGTTAAGTGTCTCTACACTAATGCAAGGAGTATAGGAAACAAGCAGGATGAGCTTGTACTCCTAGTACAACAAAATAAATACGATTCGATAGGCATCACTGAGACCTGGTGGGATGAGTCTCGTGATTGGAATATAGGAATAGAGGGGTATAGCCTATTTTGTAAAAATAGACCAAACAAGAAAGGAGGAGAATAGCCTTGTATGTCAAGGATGTTTTCACCTGTGAAGAGATCCAGGACTTAAACCCAGAAAGCCAGGTCGAGAGCATTTGGGTAAGAATTAAGGCAGCGAGAAACAATAGGGATATTCTGGTGGGGGTTTACTACAGACCTCCAACCCAGGCTGAGGACTTGGATGATGCCTTCCTCAACCAAATGACTGCACAATCAAAGAGGAGAGATACAGTAATAATAGGAGATTTCAATTACCCAGATATATGCTGGCAGTCAAACTCTGCCAAGACAGCAAGGTCCAGCAAGTTTCTTGCTTGTCTTGCAGACAACTTCATGGTCCAGAAGGTGGAAGAGGCCACAAGGGGATCAAATATTCTAGATCTGATCCTGACCTTGTTAATGAGGTAGAAGTGGTTGGATCTTTAGGGGGGAGTGACCATGCCCTGTTGGAATTTCGCATTCAGTGGGAAGGAGAAGATAAGGGTAGCCAGACACTCATCTTAGATTTTAAAAAAGCGGACTTCTGTAAACTTAGGGAGCTGCTGGCTGGAATCCCGTGGTCAGGAATAGTGAAAGGGAAAGGAGTTCAGGAGGCATGGGAGTTCCTTAAAAAGGAGATACTGAAGGCACAGTCTAAAACAGTGCCATTAAGGAGGAAAAATGGAAGGCATCTGAAGAAACCAGAATGGTTGACTAAAGAACTCTCAGCTGAGCTAAGTGTTAAGAGAAACATGTATAGGAAATGGAAGAAGAGGGAAACCACCAAAGAAGAATTTAAGCAAGTAGCTAGGAGATGTAGGGAGGAAGTCAGAAAGGCTAAAGCACAGAACGAACTTAGGCTGGTCAGAGACATTAAAAAAAATAAAAAGGGCTTTTTAAAACATGTCCGCAGCAAAAGGAAAAAGAAGGAGACAGTAGGGTCGCTACGCAGAGAAGATGGCGAATTACTCACAGGGAGAAGAGAAAAGGCAGAACTACTTAACACATTCTTTGCCTCAGTTTTTTCCCAGAAGGGTACAAGCACTCAACCTAGCGGTTGGGGAGCAGTGGAGGAAGCAGAGGAAATGAGGCACATAATAGGTAGAGAGGTGTTACAGGAATACCTGGCCACATTGGATGAATTCAAGTCTCCAGGGCCAGATGAATTGCATCCTAGGATATTAAAAGAGCTGGCAGAGGTCATTTCGGAACCGCTTGCTATAATCTTTGAGAAATCTTGGAGGACAGGAGAAGTTCCAGCAGACTGGAAGAGAGCAGATGTTATAACCATCTTCAAGAAGGGTAAAAAAGAGGCCCCAAATAATTATCGCCCAGTCAGCCTGACATCAGTACCCAGAAAGATCCTGGAGCAGATCATTAAGAAGTCAGTTTCTAATCATTTAGAAAGCAACGCGGTAATCACTAAAAGTCAGCAAGGATTTGTCAAAAATAAGTCATGCCAGACTAATCTTATCTCTTTTTATGACAGATTTACTAGCTTGATAGATGAAGGGAATGCTGTGGATGTAGCATACCTCTATTTCAGTGAGGCCTTCGACAAAGTTCCCCATGACATTCTTGCAACGAAGCTAGTAAAATGTGGGCTGGACAGGGTTACTGTTAGTTGGATTTCTAATTGGTTGACCGACCGAACCCAAAGGGTGATCACGAATGGCTGCTTTTCATCCTGGAGAGAAGTGACTAGTGGGGTGCCACAGGGTTCTGTCCTGGGCCCAGTGCTGTTCAATATTTTTATCAGTGACTTGGATGAAGGAATAGAGGGCATGCTCATCAAATTTGCAAATGATACCAAATTGGGAGGGGTTGCTAATATGCCAGAGGACAGGATCAAAATTCAAAATGACCTAGATAGATTGGAGAGCTAGGCCGAGGCGAACAAAATGAAATTCAACAGAGAGAAGTGTAAGGTCCTACACTTAGGTAGAAAAAATGGAATACAGAAATATAGGATGGGGGACACGTGGCTGGATAGCAGTACGTGTGAAAGGGATCTAAGAGTCTTCATAGACCACAAGCTGAACATGAGTCAGCAGTGTGATGCGGCAGCCAAGAAAGCCAATGCAATTCTTGGTTGCATCAATAGGAGTATGGTGTCTAGATTGAGGGAGGTACTGGTACCACTCTACTCTGCTTTGGTTAGACCCCATCTTGAATACTGTGTCCAGTTCTGGGCACCCCAATTCAAGAAGGATATTGACAAGCTGGAGCAAGTCCAGAGGAGGGCGACCAAAATGGTGAGAGGCCTGGAAGCCATGCCCTATGGGGATAGACTTAGAGAGCTGGGTATGTTTAGTCTGCAGAAGAGAAGGTTAAGAGGGGACATGATAGCCATGTTTAAATATTTGAAGGGATGCCACGTAGAGGAAGGAGAGGGCTTGTTTTCTGCTGCTCCAGAGACCAGGACAAGGAGCAATGGATTCAAGCTGCAGGAAAGGAGATTCCACCTGAACCTCAGGAAGAACTTCCTGACAGTCAGGGCTGTCTGGCAGTGGAATCTGCTGCCTCGGAGTGTAGTGGAGTCTCCTTCTTTGGAGGTTTTTAAGCAGAGGCTTGATGGCCATCTGTCAGGATTGCTTTGAGGATGTTCCTGCATGGCAGGGGGTTGGACTGGATGGCCTGTGTGGTCTCTTCCAACTCTAGATTTCTATGATTCTATGATTCTAAGATCCTTGCTAAAGTTACCCTGCCTCTCATTTAGCCGAGAGAGTGCTCAAGCTAAATTCCCCAACTTGTGATTTTATTTGGTCATTTGGGCGCCCCTCCCAGGACCCCCAACATACAGGGTAACATTACGGCAATCCTATGGAAGAGAGACCTCCAAATCACTGTATCATCAACTACTTTGCTCAGGTCTTGCAGATTCAGGGATGTGTCTTCCTTGATTTGGTTTCTCCACCTGTGGTCTTCCTCTTTTCCTACTGCCTTCTACATTAGCAAGCATGATTCTCTTTTCTAGTGAGTCATGTCTTCTCATGATATAGCCAAAGTATGATAGCTTTAGTTTAGTCATCTTGTCTTCTAGGGAGAGTTCAGGCTTGATTTGCTTTAGAACCCATTCATTTGTATTTTCAGCAGTCCAGGGTATTTGTAGAACTCTCGTCCAGGACCACATTTCAAATGTCTTGATTTTTTTCCTATCAGCTTTCTTCACTGGTCTAGCTTTCACAACCATATATAGAAATTGGAAATACAATGACATGGACAATTCTGACTTTAGTTTTCAATGATATGTCTTTACACTTCACGATCTTGTCTAGTGCCCTTTTCACATGGCGTTTCTAAAGCGAGGGGGTCCCTTGAGCGTCGCGTAAATGGGAGGAGAGGTCTGTATGACGCTCAAGGGCCTGATGTGGACCGCGCATGTATCTTTTCATTTTCGGCTTAAAGCCAAAAATGGTGCGCAGTCGCGCAATGCTCCTGGGGCCTGCGTGCAATTACCTTCTGTGCGGTGGATCTGGAGCCGGGCCGGTCATGCTTCCTGCCTCAGTGCTAGCCTGCAATTCCCAGGTTGCACTGCGGTAGGAAGGAGCGGGGCATTCACGCGGCACTCACCAGGAAGCTGCTGCAGAACTGAAGCAGCAGGGAAGCGGCAGTGTTCCTGCTGAGGTTTCTTGCACAAGTGCCGCCCCCCACCTCCATGAAAAGGTAAGGTGTGAAAAGGCTCTAGTTTCTTCACAGCTGCCCTTCAAAGTCCTAGTCTTCTTCTGATGTCTTGCCTATAGTCTCCATTCTGATTAATGATTGAGCCAAGGTATGGAAAATCTTGAACTATTTCAATGCCTTCATTGTCTACATTATCATTATGTAAATTGTCCGTGGTTGTTACTTTTGTTAATGTTCAACTGTAAACCTGCCTTTGCACTTTCTGTCTTGACTTTCTTCAGTAATCATTCCAAGTCTTTGCTGTTTTCTACTACTAGTATGGTGTCATCTGAATTTGAGAACTGCCTAAAGGTTTTATTTTATTTTATTGTAGTGTTCTTACACATTCTAGTGGCTATCTAAGAGCCTCAAATATATCAATATTTTGAGAATATAATTTCCAAATCCCTGCTTGGCCATGGAATGCTACAGGCTGACCTTGAGCAAGTCACATTCTCTCAGCCTCAGAGGAAGGCAAGACAAACCCCCTCCAAACAAATTCATCTCTGAAAACCTCATGTTCAGCTTGCCCTGGGGTCGCCATAACTCAGGAATGACTTGGAAGCATGCAACACCACCAGTGGCAGCATTTCTTTGTCATTTATGGTACGCTACTTTCTTGCCATCTTGAACCGTCAGGTGTGCTTCTGTTTTCACACAGATCACCTGTTCCTCTGTATTCTGCTGAAATGACCAGTTAAGCCCTTCAGCCCTTCTGCAGGTTCCTTTGTTCCCATGTTAGGCTGCAGTGCTTATGCATACAGATTCTTAGGAATAAGGGCCGTTGAACTCATAAGGACTGAGGATCAGACTGTAACCTACATGGCTTTTCAGTCATTCCAAATAAATTTGCCAACTTCTATTTTTCCTGTCACAAATTTTGTACTTTCAACACTTGAAGAAAAAAAAAACCCTGCAGGTAAAGCATATCCTGTTATTGGCTCTGAAGACTTGCAAAAATCCAAAGGTTAATTGTATTAATTATTTCCTAGCATGGAGATGCAAGGGAACCTTACTTGGAAAACAGCTGATATCCTTTTGCATGCCGAATAAAGTGAATGTGTCTGAAGATGTGGACTTTAGACTAATGACATGCCTGGCACAATAAATCTGCTAGTCTTTCAGGTGAGTCAAGGATTATGGTTGTTTTTGCTGCAGCAGGAATGATACAATTCTCTATCTGGAAAAACTATAAAAATAATACAATGTTTACCTTGTATTGATTATAGAAGACATGTTACACCTCTAAAACACAACCAGCCATGTTCATTATCTGGACACTAGGTAAAGTGGGAAGGAGGAGAACCTTCCTCCATATATGGGCACCACAAAGAGAGTCTGAATACCAGTGAGAAATATTTAGCTGGAAACTTTTGTTGTGCATTGCTGTGCTCCCTCCCATTTTTCCAAAGAAATTAGTGAAATTAATACTTACTCATACAAAGACATATACAGGACTGTATCTAATTGCTGGTCCCAGCTAGAATAGAGCCATTGAATAAATATGATATGATTTAATAGGCATCATTGCTGAAACCTGGTGGGAGGAGTCTCATAATTGGAACGTAGTAATAGTGGGGTACAATCTATTTCACAGAAGTAGACCAAACAGGAAGGGAAGAGGAGTTATTTGTCAAGGAGGTTTACACCTGTGAAGAGATTCATGACTTAAATCCAGGAAGCCAGGCTAAGAGCATCAGGGTAAAAATTAAGGGTGAGAGAATTAACAGGGATGTCATTTGGGGGATCCACTACAGATCCCCAAACCAGACTGAGGACTTAGATGAGGCCTTCCTAAAACAGATGACCACACATTCAGAAAAAAGAGAGTAGTAATGGGACATTTCAACTATCCCAATATTTGTTGTAAGTCTTTTTCTGTCTGTTTGGAGTAACTCTGCCATCAATTAGATTCTGACCTTCCAAACAGAAACCTCCTCCATCTTTTATGCAGTATTTGTATGGCATTTAGAAAATGTAGACACATTATGGTTAGTATTAGGTTAGTGAGATATGTCTGCTTAAGTTGTATGATGCCTGCACGGTGAATTATTCACCATAGCACAACAGCCATATTCTCCTGAAAGCAGCAGGAACAGAGATGGGCAAACAGTGAGGTTGTGCATTGTGGTTATGCACTGAGCACTGCAGTTGCACATTGAGTTTGTGCATTGTGCATTGCACAACAGCACTCAGTCATTAACCTGTATTGCACAATGTTGCTACACTGCATGGGGGATATTTCTGCTATGCTGAGGGAATGTTGGTTTTCAGCCTATAGGTATTATAAAAGATAGCATCCTAAGAAAAGAAAGCTAGTGTGTTGTAGTGGTTTGAGCATTGAGCTATGACACTGGAGACCAGGGTTTGATTTTTCTGCTCAGCCATGGAAACCCAATGGAATGGCTTTGGGTGTGTCACGCACTCTCAGTCCCAGGAAACTCTGTGATAGGCTTGCCTTAGGGTTGCCATAAGCTGGAAATGACTGGAAGACACACAACAATAACAAATCCTAAGAAAAGCCTGTGAAATGCTTGGGGTTGCCACAAATCAACAAGCAATTTGAAGGTGCACGTAAACAGACACTTAACTAGCAAGATTTGGAGGCAGGAGTCCAGTGACACTCTCATAAGCATGAGGACTGGCTTAACATAATTAGGATGCAAGTGAACTAATACAAAGGAGAGGCTCTATGAGACCCTAAAATCCAGAGTTTAAAATCACCCAACTCTCTTAGATAGAATACAGGGAGACAGAAGAGAAACAGGTAGCAGGTACTGCTAGCAGTATTTCCTGCTAGCCCAAGTTTAATTCATAGTATAAAGTCCTATATACTGTATTAAACAAATCTGTTGCCTCTTTACCACTGCCCAAAATATTTTTCCTTCTGCCATCTCCCCTTAGGGTTTTCAGAGTGAACACTGGAGGGGACTCATGTCACTTTAATGGTTGCATAGAAGAGGGATATTCAGCAGGTTTTGCTTTGTAATACAATCAGAAAGGCACCAGATCCTGTCTGATCTTGGAGGTTAAGCAGGTGCAGTCCTGGTTAGTACTTGGATGGGAGACTGCCAACAAATACCACATGCTGTGGGCTATCTTTCAGAGGAAGAAATTGGCAAAACCACATGTGAGGATTTTTTGCCTAAGAAACCCCTATGAAGCTCATGAGATCACCATAAGTCAACAGGCACGCAACAACACACAACATACACACGACAAGCAGCGCTTGCTGAAATTCTTTTTTCTGCAAAACCATTATAGGCATTGGAGCCCTCTCCAGTTTTCACTCTGACAGCTTTACATCCTCTGTTTGGGGAGAAGATGGGGAGCAATGGGGTTTGCTCATTTACATTCATTTGCAGAAATGGTTAAACCATCTGATAAAATGTTGGCTTTAAAAGCATTTTAATAAAAATTTCACCATGTTTTTTTCCCCTACCAATGATGTGGTAGTGCTTGAGGGACACACACCAAAGCTCCTAGGAGGGCAGATTGAAGTGTGAGTGTGTAATGTAACAATAAATGCACAGCTTTTATGCATAATAAATACATGAAGGTTAGTTAAATTTATGAATCCTATAAAACTATTTTCTTTTTATAGATTACTTGTTTTTTGAAGAAATCATTTCATACAGTAAATTTAACTAACCATCATGGTTTAGTTTAATTTAATTAACCAATTGGGACCCACAAGCTGTCTGCTTGGGAACAGAGCAGCCATTGCAGATGATCCCAAGGCTGGAGAAAAAAATCACACCCTTCAGAGAAGCAAAGGGGTTGAGTGTTACATAACTCCCTATATAGATATTATATTAGCCTTCTCTGGAACTTTTGCAGCAAGATTAAGCTTCAATAATTATCAATTTTGGTAGAGAAAGACAAGGAGTGCCTGTTTGTTACAGGCCCTTTCCGCACGCAGTTATTAAGGCAGGCCAGTGTGTCTTGCCACAGAAGTCTTCTGCACATTGAAGCGGACTAGGGCCCTTTTCGCACGCAGTTTTTTTATGCGAGAGAGCCCCTTGAGCGTCACATAAACAGGAGGAGCGGTCCATACGACGCACTCTGATTTATGTGACGCTAAGAGCCTAAAGCGGGCCACGCACGCACCTTTTCATTTTTGGCTGCTAGCCGAAAATGCTGCTCGGTCGCGCAAGGCTCCCGGGGCCCTGGTGCACTTACCTGCCCTGCGGTGCATCGGACGAGCGGGCCGGTCACGCTTCCTCCCCCAGTGCAGCCTACAGCTCCCAGGTTGCACTGCAGAAGGAAGGGGCGGGGTGGTTGCGCGACCAGGAAGCCAGCTGCGGGAGAATGGAGGAGCGATGCCAGTGCCTTGCGCAAGAGGCTGCTTATGCGAACGGCACCCCCCACCTCCGTGAGCAGGTAACATGCGGAAAGGGCCTTGGTTCGGTTTATTTACCTTCCTTCTGCACATAATTCTGACTAAATGCGCCCTCATGTGGTGGTAAAGCATGCTATTTGAAAACTGGAAGAAATCGGTTTTCCAATTTTCCAGATCAATCCGATTCATACTTTCACAATGGTGCAGACATGTACACTCACACCAATGCGATTTGGTGGTCAGGGGAGGGCTCATGGGAGGGGCCAGGGGGTAGTATGGACTTTTGCAGGTGCGCAGGTACACAATGACGTACTAAACCATGCAAAAAAAAAAAAAAGGCCAATCACAGCTGACAGGGCGGGGTGAGGGGAGTAGCAGGAGTGGCCACAGCAGAGGCAGTGTGGATTCATGAACTCACACTCCTCTGAATCAAAATGGAACATACAAAGTAGCTGTGCGGAAGGAAATGAGGGAAAGTCCGCCTTATTTTGAGCCCAGAAAATCCAGTAAGAAACGGCACGAACCGATTCACCAGCTTCGTGTGGAAAGGGTCATAGCTGTAACTGTTTCCCTAATGTTTAATTGCCCTCTCATGAGATGGAGAATTTTAAAGAGACAGTACCTTTTTTAGATCACTGTGGTAAAGACAAGTTTAAGACAAGTTAAATACATCACATTTTTTAAATCTGGCTTTTCTATAAGGATTTTTAAATATTTTGGTTAAGATTTAATTGAGAAAAACGTTCCTTTTGTTATTATTACTTCTGTACTTAAGGACTTTGATTTGGATTTTGAGAAGATTTGCTTTACTTAATTGGATTGTCCTATTTTCTATTTGGATTTATACGTTTGCTAAAAGGACTATATATATATAATTTTAAAAAGACTGTGCTGCTATGTGCTTGTAGAACCAGTTAGACAAAGTTTTTTTTTTTTAAAGGAATTCTTGTAAACTTCTACATTGATTGGCAATGTGCCAGCTTCTATGCTTCTGAAAATGTTTTGGATGAACTAGTGCTTTTAGAACACAAGCTTCTCTGCAGAACTAAAAAGGAGGAAGGAATATAGTGACTAATTGATGGCTTTGTAGTATTTTTATTGCAAGAAGATAGAAGCTGGCTGTATACTTTAATGTTTTTCTTCCCTTTATAAAATAATGATGGCTTCTATGACAAAACAGAAGATGCAAACCAGAAAGGATTCAGCTGAAGAAGGCAAGGTGCCTGATTATTTTGTTAGATTTATGGGTGAATTTAGGCAATTTAAGGTATCCTCTGAAAATAAGATGAACAAGATTGAAAGATGACTTAAAAAAACAAGATGATGATCATCCTCATCATCTTCATTATCATCATCATCATCAACAACAAGATGATGATGACGAAAAGACAAGATGACTTGAAATAACAAATGACAGGTGAAGTTATACAAATCCAACAGATTTGGACTTCAGCAGTTTTTTTTTCCATAGAGAGCAAGAATGCAATTGTAACTTTACAAGAGAAGACTAGAGACCTGGAATTTAAGACTAATCAACTAGAGAGAAGAACACATCAAGAGCTAGAGAAATAATTGGATAGAATGGCACTCTTTGAACAAAGAGGGAGGGGGTGGGAAGGAGAAAGAAGGAAAGGAAGATAAGAATATATACATATTTACACATATTTACATATATATAAATATTATTGATTGATTTATATAATGTTTATTGTATAATATATTTATTTGTCAAGGTCAAAATGACCTTGACAGGCTGGAGAACTGGGCCCAAACTAACAAAATGAATTTTAACAGGGAAAAGTGTAGGGTACTACACTTAGGAAGAAAGAATGAAATGCACAGTTATAGGTTGGGTGATATCTGCCTTGAAAATAGTACATGTGAAAGGGATCTAGGAGTCTTAGTGGACCACAAGCTGAACACGAGTCAATAGTGTGATGCAGCAGCTAAAAAAGCCAATGCAATTCTAGGCTGCATCAACAGGAGTATGGTGTCGAGATGAAGGGAAGTAATAATACCACTTTATTCTGCTTTGGCTAGACCTTACTTGGAATACTGTGTCCAGTTCTGGGCACCACAGTTCAAGAAAGATATTGACAAGCTGGAACATTTCCAGAGGAGGGCAACCAAAATGGTGAAGGGTCTGGAAAACATGTCCTATGAGGAGCGACTTAGGGAGTTATGTATGTTTAGCCTGACAAAAAAGAAGGTTAAAAGGAGACATGATACCTATGTCTAAATATTTGGAGGGGTGTCATGTTGAAGATGGAACAAGCTTGTTTTCTGTTGCTCCCGAAACTAGGACATGGAGCAATGGCATCAAGCTACAGGAAAAGAGATTTCACCTAAACAACAGGAAGAACTTCCTGACAGTCAGAGCTGTTAGACAATGGAATATGCTGCCTTGGAATGTGGTGGAGTCACCTTCTTTGGAAGATTTAAAGCAGATGCTGGAAGGTCATTTGCTGGGGCTGCTTTGAGTGTTTGTTCCTGCATGGAAGGGGGTTGGACTCAATGGCCATTGTGATCTCTTCGAACTCTATGTTTCTATGATTCTAGGAGTTGCTATCTCCTTTCCAAATTGTAATGAATGATGTGATTGAGATAGGACTAATTCCTAGTTCATGTAAGGAAGCTAATGTTGTATTGATTCCAAAAGATGGAAAAGATTTGACTTTACCAAAGAACTACAGACCAATTTCTTTGTCAAATAATGATAGTAAAATCTTTGCTTTGATTTCAGCCTAAAGTACAGATAATTTATTAAAGGAATATATTGAAGAAGATAAATGTGAATTTTTACTGGGATGACAAATTAAACATAACATTAGAAATATAATGGATGTGATAGAATACTTTGAATGCCATAATGAAAAGCAAGGTGCTTTAATTTTTTGGAATACAGAAAAAGCCTTTGCTAATTTGCACTGTCAGTTTCTTTAAAGTTATTGAAGGGATGAACTTTGATCATTTTTAAAATTTGGTTTAAAATGATATATACAACTCAGCAGAAATTATAGTAAAAGGGAACACTACAAAAACCTCTGAAATTGCCAAGGGGACAAGACAAGGATGTTCACTGTAATCTTTGTTATTTATTTTAGCATTAGGAGTATCGAATCATGGAATTCAATGAGATGCTTATATTTTTGGAGTTAAAAATAGAAAAGCAGAGTTTAAATTAAGAACTTTTGCTGATAATTTGATAATCATGTTCGAAGAACCAATGAAATCAATACAGGCATTGCAGGAGAAATTAAAAGAGTTTGGACTAACTGGTCTGAAGATAAAAATAAGACTAGGATTTTGACCAATATGAATCTTCAAAAAATGAATGAATTGCAATTAAAATCAAACTTTAAAGTGGAAAAGAAAGTGAAATATTTAGGCATCTGTTTAACCAGAAACTCTAGTAAATTATTTGGAAATAACTGCGTGAAGACATGGAAAGAGATTAAAAAAGATTTAGATGGCAAATACTGAATGTATCTTTTCTAGGAAGAATATCAACAGTAAAGCTGAATGTTCTTCCAAGAAAGACTTTCTTTTTTTATATATATAATTAATATTTTTTACAAGTTTATCAAGAAATTAAAAAATCCAATCCAATACATTGTAAACAAAACAAACGTTTACAAAAAAGAAAAAGAAAAAATATACAGAATAGACAGACAAATAAACAACAACACACACACGTATGTGTGTGTATATATGTTGAAAAAGTTAACAAACCTACATTAAGAAAATATCACTAAAAGCACACATAAAACAAACTTCCAAGTTCAAATCCCTTTGTGAGGTGATCATCATAATACCACAAGTCCTGGTATATGCATAGTTTGAATCTGTTCTTTGCCATTACTAGTCAAACTTTAGTCAATGATATCTAGTAAAGAAATGAACACAAGCCTTACATGTAAAAGTATGCTATGGAAAGTTTCCCCCATCTGTTCTCCCAAAGAGAGGCTAAAATTTTCCATTCATCATTAAAGGATTTAACAGATTTACTGGCCAATACTAAAGTCAGTTTATCTCTGCTAGGTCATGCAACTTAAATATTCTATTTTCCCCTTTTGGAATTTGGGGTTACTTCCACTTTTGTGCAAAAGTTAACCGAGTGGCATAGATCATATACGACAGTATTCTAACATATTTATTCTTCAATTGAAGCTCAAGACTATCAAAGATATTCAATAAGTAAATCAGTTACCACGGTTATGATATGTCGGGTGAGAACACTAGATATCTCTTGATATCAAATAATTTGGCCTTTACTTGACCTTTCTCTGCCATCCTACTCCATGTGTTTGCAGAGGTCCACCGGACAAGCACATATTAGGCGCGGCCGTTAATGGTTGTAAATTCCAACCCCCATTTAGGCAGGCAGCTTAAGCCTCTTCAATGCTTCAGAGAACACCTTCTTGCAAACCGGCCTTGCTCACTGCGAATCTACGCAAAGACGCACAGCCGAGTGCCGAGCCATTCCTTTATGTTGGGCCATTTGCATACTGGCCATATTATTGTCATCAAGCACTAAGCCCATCATGTAAAACCTGACCTTTTCCAACGCCTTTGTCCAGCTACAAATTTCCTCTGTTCTCACCAAGCATGGCATGGCCTGTAGGTAAAATCCACCCTATAAAAGGTCCCCATTTTCAAGTCCTCCTCGGACTACTTTGGACTTCCATCCCGCCTTGCTGTAGGCTTGTCCAGTGAGCTCCCCTCAGTGAACCACACTGAGTTTCTTCCCCTGCAACCTCCTCTTCTCTCCAGGACTACGAGACCAGGTGTCGTATTACCCATTCCCTCAAAACTTTCTATTTCTATTTCTCAGTTAGCTAGTGTATGTCGTGTCTTTCGTGTTTGTCTTCAATAAAAATATTATTTGTTACTTTAGAACTTGTCTAGCCGCTCTCTGACCCGACGCTGTATACATAGGGTAAAAGATCCTAGCTAAGGTTACCCTGCCTCTCATTAGCTTAAGAGAGTGCTCGAGACTAATTTCCCCATCTTGTGTTGTTGTTTGGTTATTTGGGTGCCCCTCCCGGGACCCCCAACATATAGGGTAACAAATCTCTGGCAATAATGGAAAATTAATTTTCAATATCTTTTTAACATGATCATGAATGATTAACCAAAATTCTTTGGCTTTTCTACAATGCCACCAAATATGATAAAAGGACCCTTTTTCATTACATTTCCAAAATTTCCCATTGTTACAATTGTTGTTCATTTCTGCCAGTTGAGTTGAGGTTAAGTACCATCTGTAAAAGATTTTAAAATAATTTTCTTTTAAGTTGGAACATCTTGTAAATTTTTGATTCAAAATCCATGCTTTCTCCCACTGGTCCAAATTTATAGTATGCCCAATATCTTGGGCCCATTTAATCATGTTATCTTTCACAGGGTCCTGTTCTGGGTTACTTCAGGTTTTAATAACTTATCAAATTCTGTTTCCTCTAGAGATATCCATGTTAACTTGATATCAATTTTAAATTTCTCTACTGTTTGTACAGAAGCCAGTGTGATGTATAGCCTTGTAGGATCAAATCTTCTTTTGATTTTAACTAAATACACTTTCTTTCTAGTTTGAGTATATCTTTATATTTAATCCATTTGCCTGATTGGGGCTTTTCTAATCTATAAAAAGCCATGTAGGATGAGACCCAGAATAATAACAATGATAACAAATGATAAATAATTCTTTCATATTTCAGAAGAGCTTTTCTAATATAATATTCATTGAACTCTTTATTTGTAGTATGTTTGTTATACCAGATGTAGGCATGCCTTTCATAATATAAGTTAAATCCCTCAAAGTTCAATAATCTTGTACTTGACAAAGTCATCCAGTTGATTAGCCATGATAAACAAGAAGCTTGATAATAAATTTTGATAATAAATTTTTAAGTACGGCAGGCCTATTCCTCCTCTTTCTTTCAAATATTTCAAATCTTTCCATTTAATTCTGGGTTTCCTCCCATTACAAATAAATTTAGATAATTCTTTTTCCCATATTTTGAGAGGTTGGTCATTCATCAAAATTGGTAAATTTTGAAATAAGAATATTAATCTTGAAAGGACATTCATTTTTTGTGAAACAATGAAGCCACAATTTCCTATGATTTCTGAATTGTTTTTGTTAAATATGACAGACTCAGTAGATGGCGTGAATATAAAGAAATATTAGAGAATATCATTATATATGATAACAACTGCACATATTGAATACGCTAAGGTATGGAAAACACAGCAAATACCTACAATAGAACAATGGTGGGGAACCTTTATTGAAAATAAAAACGCTGACATAGTCTCTCAAAGATTGAAAGGGAAATCAGATGATGAAATTCAGAAAGAATGGCAAATTGTAGGTGATTGCTGGGTGACCATTGATAGAAGTCTATAATTCATGGTAATATGTGGAAAAATTTCATTGTGATGATTATGGTAGATATCATGAAGCAGAAATATGGAAAAGGGAAAAATTTTGTACCAACATGTAAAATAGCTAAAAAATGCATACAAAGTTTAACAATACTTTTTTAAGACTAAGTAAAAAAAACATCAAAAACGGGTTAAATCCATTTTTTCCCCCCTTTTCAGCATGCAAAGAACGGGAAAAATCACAACAGAAAGGGGGGAAAGGGGGAGAAAAAAAAGAGCTAGCACAGTGAGTGAATTTCACAACAGTTATAGCTACAGAGGGAATTTTTTTTCCAAACAACCCTAAGTTTCCCACAGGAACTAAGAGACAAACCAGATGTTCTTATCACACTGGCTGGGTCAAGTCACCTGCAATTTACCATGACTACAGCCAGCAGAGGAAAAAGATAAAATTTAACCCTTTAGACAGAAATGGAAGGCCTAATTTAACTCCTCCTTTTGTTTCGGAGCTGCCTTGTGTGTTGGAACGCGGGACCTACTTTCCCATATGCTCAAGCATTTGTGTGTGTTTAACAGCAGAAAGAGCTTTGGTAAAGGCATCGCAACATTTTATCTGAAGTACAATATGTAGTGAATGAACTTGTTTTGAACAGATTTTTTTTACATTTTGATATTTAATGTCCACATTTTTGGTTTCTAATTTCCCTTTTATTTACAGCTTTTAATACAAGCTTAGAATCATAGAACACATTTACAGGCATCTCAGTTGGCACATTTAAATTTTTCAGCTGTGTAAATAGATAGTTCATTGCATAGGAATGGCAAACTTGCAAATTTTTTCAGCATAAAGTGGCCAGAGTACTCTTTTTTCACTTTCCAGTAAACCAGAGCACCACTGTACTTCACAACACACCCAGTTGTGCTTTTGCGGTTAAACCGAAAGCACTATCAGAATAACAGACAACTTCGGGTGTTTAAAGGAAAAACACAAACAATAATCCATGGTCCCTTTCAAGTATTTTAACCCCCTTTTCACCCTTCCCATGGTAAGACCTAGAGCTGGCCCTTCCTAATTTTTTCAGACGGAGCTTTTCGGGTTAGGTCTCAGCTGTATAGAGTAATACCCAATCACAGATTGGTACAGCTTTTTGTAGGAAACATGGTATCTCCAGTGTTTTTGTTAAATCCTTGGACCTTTGGGATTTTTACACTTTTACAATCAGTCATATTACATTTCTCCAACAGTTGTACATTTTTCTATTTCTGATCCAGCAAATGCCCCCCTTGGGTTTTTCTTATTGCTATCCAAAGGTAATTTTAATTGGGCCATTTTTAACAAAAATTTTTTCCTAATTCACTCAAACTTCCCCTGTTTTTGGGGTTCACAAACAAAACACAAATATCAACATCATCAAGAGGATCTCTTTTTTTTCCTGCACCTCTGACAATACACAAGGATGTTTTGCTCTTTTAAAGCCACTTTCCTGCAAAGTTTTGTCTAAGCACATATTCCAGCAGCAACAGAATGTTTAAACCCCAAAAG
Source organism: Ctenosaura bakeri (assembly GCA_948474755.1). Lineage (NCBI taxonomy): Eukaryota > Metazoa > Chordata > Lepidosauria > Squamata > Iguanidae > Ctenosaura > Ctenosaura bakeri. The sequence goes on along the minus strand of CAOLHI010004291.1, from coordinate 30,703 downwards.
TGATTTTTAAATTTCCACACCTTTTTTTTCCCCTCCCTGGTGAAATCCAGGTTTTGAAAATTAAATTCCTCTGGCAAATAGCATTGGGATCGGCAGTTGGAATATCAAAGTGTGTGACCAAAGCATTTCTCTGAGCAGCAATTGCCAACACTAAACATACGGATGGCATCTTAACCGGGGGAGCAAAGACCTCATCAAAAGACTGCTCGTTTTGGGGCAAAACCTCGTGCTACCAGATGAGCCTTGTGTTTAATTTCCCATCTGCCATGGTTTTTATCTTATAGACCCAGCGGCAATCAAACGAGTTACATTTTCTGGGATTTGAAAAATGGCCCTTTTCACACGGGGCGCTGAAATCTTCCCACCGCGATCCAGGCAGGTTTTTCCCCAATCCCCACAAAAACGTGCCAATTTTTAGTTGTTTCTCATCTCTTGGGCAAGAGGCGGGGACATTTCGCATTCACCACGCGGCCATACCCCCTCCCAACGTTGCCCTTTTCCCCGCCCTACCTAGCGTTTGATTGGGGGTCCCTTTTTTCAAAAAGTAAAATTTTGGGCGTCATCGATGACGCCAAACGAGTGCGTCCCCTCACACCCTCCCGGGATCCACCCCCCCCCCCCGCGCCGCAAGCGCCGCGGAAATTTTTTGTCAAACTTTTCCTGTGCCGCTTTTTGCTGTTTTGAGTAGGGCGAAACAGTTGGGGGAAAAGGGGGCCCCCCCCTTTATGACAGCAATTGCAGCCTTGTTAGGAGCGCTTAAATATTGCGGCCCAAATGGTGCGAGAGGCGCAGGCTCGCAAGGAACCGTCGCGCTGCCGTGAGACGCTCGAGGTTGTTTCACAATTTTTGCCCTTTTGATGAAGTCCCGCGCCCCAGAAGGTGGTGGGTTCGGAGCGGATGCAGCGGGCGTGGTGGAGCGAGGAGGTGCTGAAAAAAGGGGATGACTACCAGTGGTTGTACCACTTCCGGATGACAAAAGCCCCCCTCTTTGAAAAGGGGGCACCTGCGTCCCTCCTTGAAAGAAGAACCACAGGGATGGGGCGCGTTTCTGAGAGGGAGGGGGGCCCCCGTGTGGGGGTTTACCCCCCCCCTGATATACCGAAAGACAGCGAACCTTTTGGCCTGGGTGTGTCAACGGTGTCTGTCATCGTGATCGAGGTGTGCCTTGCGATGAGCATGAGCTCCTCCTCCACTGTGTGCTTGGGGGACTCCGGGAGGGAGGTACGCTGATTCCCAAACCCAGTGGGCTTAAATGGGAGGAGGAGGGGGTTTGGTTTTGGGAGAAGAGGTTGAGTTTTGCAGTGAACTGGCGCCAAGACTGTAGAATTGCTAAGCAAATTCCCACCCAGAAGAAAGTGCATGGATGTCCAGGGGGCCCCGATGGATTATCTAATTAAGGCCTGCCAGCAAAAGTTCCCCAAATAAAATACCAGCTGAAAACAGCTAGCTGTGGAGGCACTGCGGGATGTGGTTGTGGACCTTCAGGTTTGGGGGCGTTCCAGCAAAACACAGTATATGCCATCTCGGCCATCATGGCCCCTTGGGATGAGCGGGAGGCAGCAGGGCCTTTCCCCCCTCCATCAGCATACATAACTGCTGAAGGCAACCAGGTACACTCTGCGAGGCTTGCCTCCCCCAAAGTGTCTTTTATTCCCCCAGGGGGACGCGCGATTTCTTTGGATTTGGTGCCCGTTTTAATGTGTGGGCCAAGCAATGAAGTTGTGTCCTGTCCTCCAAGACACTGGGAGGCCAAGCAGGTCCCAAGGGGTGTGCGCGTGCGCCACCAAAAATATTTTTATCTCAAACCAGCTACAAACTGACTACTTTTTTCCCTTGCCCTCTACATTCACAGATTATGGATGGTTTCCGCCAGAGGGGTTTTCCCCAGTGCGTTGGAGCTGTGAATGGCACACATCGAATAAGACCCCCCAAAGGGGGCGGGGGAAAATTTTGAACAGGAAGGCGTTTTTCCATTCTCCTACGGGGAACAGTGGATCATTGGGGGAGGTTTGTGGACATCGTGCAACTGGAAACGACATGTTTTCGTTTTCAGGCACTCATCACTCTGGCATGCCATGGAGGCTAAAAATTTGTACCCGGGAACCCACCATCACCATAGACGGTGTCCCTAGGCCCAGTTATTCTGGGCGATGTGATCCCACTGTCGAGATGGCAAATGAACCTTACGGCGGAATCTCACCCCCAAGAAGATAGCCTCAACAGGGTGTTCAACCACTGTAGGAATGTTGTGGAGCCCTTTTGGAGGTTTAAGGCCAGATGGGGGTGTCCCCGGCCCCTTACCGTCTGGAGAAAACTCCTCCCCGTGGGTCGTTTGTGTGGTGCTACACAACTTTTGTGAGAGCAAAGGGACCTCCCACCCCGTGAACAAAGCCACCCCCTTTGACTCTGAGACGCACCCAGGGACCCCGCCTATGACTCTTCCAGGAGGATCCATGAAGGGGAACGGGTGGGGGAACCTATCGCCAATATGATTGCGGGCGACTGCAATTAGCTGTCACGGGTTCCCCCCCCCCGTTCCCCCCACACAGCGAGGAGTGGGTCCTCCTTCAAGCTGTCCTGGACTTATTACCTCTTGGTTTTTGGACGGCCTTTTAAACCCCAAAATGTTATAACAAATAAATATTTTTTTTTTGAAAATGGTAATAGGTTTTATTTGACTGTTTTGAAAAATTTAAAAAAAAAAAAAGAACGGTCCATTTGAACAGTTCACCAAAAAACAAGAACCCTCCCGCTTGGGAAAAAAGCTAGGCCTATTTTTTTCCTGCGCAGGACCCACAAAGTGCTCAAGGGCTATAAATTTGCCGGGCTTCCTGGCCCTTGGGCCCTTGCCCCCCTCCCCCTGCTCCTGGCTGGAGCCGCTTTTTCCCTCCCCCTAGGCCCTGTGCTCCCCAAAAGTTAGCTGTCGGGACCGGGAGGAGCCAGGAGGTATTGGCTTTTTCCGCCCACGCCTTTTCCGCACGGACATGGCAGTGGGATCCCCAAAATAACACCTCCTGCATCCTCTGCCCTGTCCTACCCAGCCGCCTGCTCGCGATCCATGGCCATTGTTGCAAGCTCCTCTCCTCGTGTTCGGCATAAAGCCCGTTTCCCCCTTGCATAGGCAAACGCCTTGCCCCGGGCCCCCCCGCTGCGGTTTGCCTGCCACCCAGGGTACAGGGGGACATTCTCGCCGTGGGCATTCGCTCTCCCTGTCCGGGCTAGTGCTGGACAGTTTGTTAGAAAGATTGAAAAGTCAACCTATATCTTTCGGAGCTAGGACACAACAGTAGAGCAAGGGGCGATTAGACACCCTTTTTTTAAAATAAGGTCTCATAAAACTGTAGAAAGATAAAAAAAAACAGTTGTCACAGTCATGTACCTTGCTTCATGTAAGGCTTCAGCCTCCAACGGGAAGGTTGCCAAAAAACTTTAAATGGCAGTCCAACAACAGGCAGAATGTTAAATGCCATTTTCCGGGCTTTGCCCTAAGGGATGCCAAAAATTTTAACTGTGAAGATAACAGCATGCTGAGGTTGCCCCGGCCATGAAGGCTAAAAAAGAAATGGGCATATCAAGGCCGCCGCGAAACGCCATGCTCTGAATCTCCAAACCCTGGGTAAAAATTTTCCCCCCACGGTTATCCCGATGCAAATAAACTCCCCGCAGAAATTTTTCGGCTGCAGGACCCAACTAAGCAGCCGTGGGAAAACCCCCGGTGCGGGATTTTCAACCTGCATAGTTGTGGGGCAGCTGTTCTTGATCCCTGCTTGGAGGTAAAACGAAATAGTTAACCTTTGCAGCAGGAGGCTATAAGTGGTTGGCCTGGGGCGAGAGCCACACCACACTGTTACAGGGATTATTCCCCTTTCAACATTCTGTGGAGTTGTGGATTAGTATTTGCTAAAGCCAAAGAGCTCTCTGGCCAACATACCCTTCCCTAAACACATACCACAGAATCCCAAGGGTTGAAAGTGGAATGCTGCACTGTAACATTGTGGGTGGGAAAAGGCATTGTCACTTAAGTCCCATAAGGTTTCTCCTTTCAATTTCCTCACTCCTGCAAGCAAAGAATGGTAATGTAAATGGCCCTGATGTCAACTAGAGAGTGGGGAAAATCGATATCCACCCCTTTTGCTGCGAAAAAAGATTTCCAAAAAGCAGCACGGGGGGGGCCCTTTGGCCATGCACGTGACACGCCCTGCTTGCATGTGGGCCTGCCCGGGTTAATGTTTTTTATTTATGTCCGTTTTTCCCGCGTTGCCCTGAAACCACGAAGGGTTATTGAGAGTAAATCCAAATGTAATGTATTGTAAAACCCCTGCAGCCCCACCTGATGACTCCCCATCATATGATGTTTTTTCAAACAGTTCCTGGCTATCTGTTTTCCCCCCCCTGAAAAAAGGGAAAAACGGATTTAGTGGGGGGGTACATATAGGGGAAGGGAAAAACCCCCACCGCTGCCCTACGTACCTTCTGATGCCGCGTTCTATTCGCTGGTTGCTCGGGTCCCATGGCGCCTGCAAGCTCTCAACGACTCTTGGAGGTTGGCACTGCATTCCCCCCAAAATCCTGGTAGCCTAAAGTAGGGACTTCCCCCCTGGGTGCGCCCGTCCGTTTATTTCCGCCACAGCCTCACGGTAGGGTGCCCCAGTTTTTAGTTTTTGTCCTGACTCCTAGCGGTCCCCTATGTCCCCTTCTAATATTTCCCTCGCAATCTCCCGAAAATTTCTTATTTCTGTAGGTAGCCTGGAGGTCCCTCTGGAACCTCGTTCACCCCAAATGTCCAGGAGATTTTTTATCTCCCATGGCGCCAGGCCAAGCCCTTGGCCCATGGGGTGTCGCCTTAAAGGAAACCCTTCCTCCTCCACGCTGGTCACCCCCCTGCGTGTGCTCCCCGCTTTGCATGTTACCTTTTGGGTTTTTTGTTTCCTTTTTAAAATCCTTTCCCCCCTACACGTCCTCTCAAACGAAAAATGGCTCCTCCCTTTGTTTTTCCTTCCTCTCTCGCGTTTCGCGCATGCGTCCTCCTGGCGCGCGGGAAATGGCGGGGCCAAAAAATCCCCAGGGACAATTTCTGGGGCGGGAGCCCGTGGTTTGTTAGTGGGGGCGGCGAGGGCATTCCTGCAGAAATGGCGGCCGGACCGGTTGGGGGGCCGGAGTGGTCAACGAAAAACCAGGGAGATGTTGGCCATGGTAAGGTGGTGTGGGGGTGGTTGGAATGGGTGCGCCCCCACACAAGGGGAGACGATGATGAGCACCTCCACACCGTTGCCCACTGCCTTACGCGACATGGCCACGGGAGGAGTGGGAGGAAATCTGGACCCGTTTCAGCGGCTCGCGGACGGTTCTACGCCGCCCGCGCTCCCCAAAAGGAAACCCCCCCCCCCCACGCAAGGCCACCCTTTTTTGAGGTGATGCGTAGCCTGTGGAGGGCGGCGGGGAGCCCCAGCTGAAGCCGGTGGCAACGTAGTAAGCGCAAACCCCTGCGCCTGTGTGGCTATGGGAACCCCAGGGGAATGGGTTTTTGTGATCCCCCCCAAAGGGGGATGCACCCTGCCTGAGAAACCCACGCTGATTTACTGTTGATTTCCATAGGCAGAAGATGCCATGCCCTGGCCACCAAGCCCCCGTGGACACGCAGGGCGCCAGGGATGGAAAGGTAGGAAAACCTCTATTTTAGTGGCCCTTAGCTTATTTTTACATTTCCCCCCAACCCCCAAAAATCAACAAAGGACACAATAAGTTTTCCCCCTTCAAAAAGGCTGCTGTGGATGCGCACATGCCTAATCGAATTTCACCTTTGTTTTGGGGCACAGAAAGAGAAAATCCCTCAACCGGAGCGGCCAGGGACGGATGTGGAGGAGCCGGAGGAGGAACACCCCTGTGCCCAGGAGTAGAACGTTCCAAGGCCAATGTTGAAACCCCCACCCTTTCCCAAAAGCACATCCACCCCGTCAGCACTTTTTTATTTATCTATGTAAAACGAGTTATGAAAATATATTTTTTTGGAAAAAAATTTTTTTTTAAAAAATTTATTTTTTCAATTGGTGTGGCTCCTTCAAGCCCTCCCCTGCAAAGCTGTTAGGGAGGTGGCATCTGTGGCATGCCACTGTTTCAGTCACGGGCCGCTGTGCAATTTGCCAGCCAGACAAACTGTTTTGCGTGTTTGGCGAAATGGTGGAAAAGGGGAGTAGTGTCAGCGTGGGCTTTTTAGTTGGACCACCCGTGGGAAGATTTGCACTGGGAAAGGATTCCCCCCTGGATTTCCGATCCTGTGGAGACAAGGAGGGGGGTTAGTATTTTTCAACAAAGCAAACAGTACGAACTGACAAAAGGGGAAATGCCTTGTTTTATAACTTCAGAGGGCAGAAATTTACAGCAGGGGAGAACCCTTTAGCTTTTGTGATATCAACAGCTTCAAGCTAATGTACAACAACTTAAATTTTTGGGACAAGCTAGAGTGAAAACGATGTGGTAAATTGTGTCCTCTCAAAATCCCCGGAACTGGTTTTCTGCCCATGGGACCCCCCTCCCAGAGCCACATGGACTGATAAAGATGAAATGCTTGCCTCCCCCAAAAATGATGTGGTTCCATTGCCCTATATCCTGGAGCACTGGGAAACCCCCTGATCTCCTGCCCTGGCAGGAAGATTCCCCTTGCATGTGGGGGGGGGGTTTAGACAAACAACACAGCAGGCCCTCATGGGGCGTGACTGTTTAATGGGGGCCGCTGAAAAATCTACTGTCAGGGGTCAAAAGAAAACCCCCCCCCTAAACCCCCCGCCCGAGAATTGGTTTTAAAAAGGAAGATCACCAAGGCCATTTTTTTGGGGGGGCCAAACATCCCCCCAGAAAAATAATACGTTTATGCATCCACATGTAGGCCCCAAAAACAGGAAAAAAGTTTCCCAGTAAAATTTGCACGGGGACCCGTCCAGCAGCACAGCAGCCATCCCCGAATTTCACACATCCCGTATTGCCCATACCCGCTTCCAAAGTAACCTGGAGAACGGGTTTGGCGCGGTGGCTGCTTTGGACGTTCCCTCCTTTCCCACCTGCCCCCTCCACAGCTTTCCCAATTTTCCCTAACCTTAACAAAAGCATCCTGCCATGCCATCCTCGGCGAGGTTCCACTCCCAGCCACCACCCCCCCCGACCCCAATTAAAATCAGGGCCCCTGGGAGAACAACCCCCCGGGAAACCGCAATTCCGACCCCCACATGGACAAAGGATAGCTAAGGAAAAAACCCCTTCCTTTTTTTCCCTTCCCCCCCCTTTTTTTCCCTCCTTGCAGCCGCTGAAACCTTCCTTTTTTTCCGTTCCTCTCCCCTTTTCCCCCTCCTTGCAGGCGCCTCAGCGGGTTTGGAAAATGGCGCCGTCCGCTCGTGCTGGGGGCGGGCCTGTGGCCGGGACCACGCCGATCCCTCCCTTCATGCCCGCACGATCAGGACGCACCGCTCTTTTCCATGAAACGTCGAGCGCATTAGGAAAAACCCATTTTATCCGGTCTTTGAAAAGTGCGCGGAAATGCTGATTGTGGCTCCCCCCCCAGATTGGGGTGAGAAACTAAAAAGTTTAATGCACCAATGCCTCTACCGTGAAAAGGCACCCGATCATGGGGAACTGGGAAAATTTAAAAACCTCGTGTGAAAAGGGCCAATGTTCCTTTGTGTTGTGCAATGGAATTAAACTCTTCCTGCATTGCATCCACCAAGGACTGTTACCTTTAAATTTTCTATTTCATCAAGACCAGTTGGCTCACAGTTTTCTAAAAAAACACGCACTGTGTGTGAGGTGGGAGTGTAATGCTGCGGAGGCTTCCCCTTGTTTTCTCGCCTCCAGGGAATTTTGAGGACCCCCCCCCTTGTCTCATCGCCTGAACTGTGAGCTCTTTTTGGATCTCCCCTCTCCTCCATGCTCTGAACTGCTTCACTCCCTGCAGCCCCCACTCCTGTGCTGGCTTTGGTTTTGGCTCCTTAAACCCCCCAAGGGGCCAGGGCCAGGAGGAGGTTGGTTGGTGAATGCTTGGTCATGGGGGCAGGAAGGGGGAAAAAACCAGCCAATTAAAAAGAGATGCATGTTCATACTACACTGCCTAAAGAATAACTATTACTCTCAAAGTTATAGTTTATTTCCAGAGAGAAACAAATGGGTCACTTTTGTATTGTCCTTGAGTTCTAGGGTTTGGGGGCCCCCTCCCCATTTTTTACACAACAGTGATGTGAAGGGGAGGGGAGCACTAACCCTCCCCCCGTTTACAAAAATACCCCTGTTATTCACTTGCAGGCAGTTTTTAAAAATTTCAGTGACTTTTTATCTTTTATAACCCCGGATATGAAGCAACTTGTATTTGCAGCATGTCATACTGTATTTCCTTTTTGTTCTAGGATCCCTTAAAACCCAGGAACATTCAAACACTGGAAAATGAATTAGCAAAGAAGGATTTGATCCCGCAGTCACAAAAGACATCCTATATTTCCTGGATGAGAAATCAAAAAAATATTCCCCTTCCCGGTTTTAATCTAAGCAACAGTTAAACAAAAGCATAAGCTTATTTAAAATCAAATGCATCAAGGATTTGTGTTTTTTTAAATATAATTTTAGGAACTTAGCAAATGCTCACTTCAAATGCCTCCAGTTAATTGTTGCATAAATATTTTAATAGCGCTTTCCAAATGTTCCAAATGTTCATACCACCTGTCCACATTTATCATCTCTTGCTTCTTTGGTACCCATGCACTGAAAGGAGGTTTTGTAGAAATTAATGGTGCCATGTCTCTGATTGTATAAACTTGTGCAAACTGAGCCTCACACATGCAGGAGCTTCTCATTTTTCTTTCCTTTTATTCCTGGTCTATATTATTTTCTTGTTCCCTTCCTGAAGAAGAGAAGTCTCTGAATGAATTTAATGATGAATCAGCGGCAGTACCTCATGTGCATGCACAATGGAACTTCTGAACAGTCACTTCCATTTGCTTAGTGAAAGGGGAAGCTTTGCCTATGGGACACATGCAGGCCAAATGCAACTCTTGATCTTGTGGCCCACCAATATAAAACCAGCACTAATTTGCCGGCACCATGACAAGGTACCCAAATAACCACCATAATTGGTGGGCCAAATTGCCAGAAACCATCACTTTTCTCTTTGCCTGCTTCTCCAGCATGTCTGGATGGCCAAAGGTTCCACATCCCTGGAAAAAAGTGTGGTAACGGGACAAATCAGTAATGTATAGCATTCAGGCATGGGTGTTAATAACAGAAAGAATTCTTCAACAGTGAAGAATGTTTTTCTCTCTCTCCTAAACTCCAGTGTCTTTCACCTTATAGAATAGTCGTGAAAACCAAAAAGTTGTTAAGTAACATTTGGGAATGCAAAGTAGGTTAAATGGGACCAGAAACAATGGCCATAATTTTATACTGAACTTTACATAACTTTATGCATACTTAGCTATGTAGCAGAAACATTAAGGAAGCTGTCTAGTGAATTGTAATGATGCATATCAAGGTACTGATAAGACTGTCCTGAGGCACATTGGCCTCTACCAATGCACATCAGCATTCCATAGCTGGTGCCCCAATGCACATTTGTCTTGTTGCACATTAGTCATTTTGCTGACTCCCCTACATACTAATACCATGGCAGTCTCTGGATGGATACAGGCCTTGCAAAGCTGCTCAGTTCTATGTTCTGAAGACATAAGACATGAATTCTGGCCACTCTGATGTGACATGGTGGTTAGGATTAACTTGATCTGTATTCTTCTTGAGAGCTAAAATGTGGTTTTGCTTTATCTCTCAGTTGTAGGCAGCATGAGTACAGTATTCCAATTTGAAGTGAAATGTCCCATAGTGAATTTACAGAAGCACAATAATCTGAACCCGACCTGTGTGCTGAATTCAAGGCGTAGAAATGTCTGAATTTGGTCTGCTAAGGATTGCAAGAGTTATTTGAGATGAGCTGTGGAAAGTCTTGATTTATTTATAGGCCTGCTTTTGTCTATGAGCCTTTTCTCACTATATAGTTATAATACTATGATTCCACTTCAACTGCCATGCTCCCATCCTGTGGAAATCAGACTACAAATCCCAGGATTCCATAGGATGTTGCCATGGTAGTTAAAGTGGAATTATAGTGCTATTATTTATGTAGTGTGAAAGGGCCCTAATTGAGTGAGTTATTTGGAAGCCACAGATTCTGTGGTACAGAAGAAGTGTAGGGAAGCCTTGATGTTTAAACTCAGTTTGTCAGGGTATAAAAGACAACCAGGAGAAGATGTGAACTGATTTATGAAGCCTTACAGCTTTATCTGCTGGGTTGTTGTTTTATGTCTTCAAGTTGTTTCTGACTTATGGTGACCCTATGGTGAACCTATCACAAGGTTTTCTGGGGTTGAGAGTGTGTGACTCACCCAAGATCACTCAGTGGGTTTCCATGGCTGAGTGGGGAATTGAACCCTGCTTTTCAGAGTCATAGTCAAACCACTACACCACTATGGCTCTCTTATCTGCTGGATAAATAGGTCTTATTTTTGAAAATCAAGTTTCCAGCCTATATGGGCAAGGATTAGCACAATCAGTTGTCAGAAACAAGTAAGCATAATTTCCTGTGATCACAGAAGAAGGCTTTTCCAGCATCTTTCATGGCTCTTGCCCCTTTCCCACAAGTAACAGGAACAGAATAGATTATGCATAGTAAGCAGATATGTTTTAACAAGCAGGAGTGTTTTAGTTCTGCAGTTTTGCGCAAGCTGTCAGCAGATGGAGAGGGAGCAACATTCAAATAGTCTTATTGGGATATCCGATTTCATTTTGAAGAACAGGATACAGATAGATGAGAAATGGGTTTCCTGAGTGCTGGAAAATCTTGACAAGGAGAATCACGGACAGATAAGAATTTTCACAGATCAGAATGTATTCTGGGCAGAAACACAGGTGGATTATTGCACACAGAAAACTGTGTTTTCTGCACAGAAAGAAAATCCTGTGTAGAAAAACCTGTGCAGAAAATTACTTTTCTGTGCAGATCATGCCATTTTCTGCACATATATAAAAATCTCACATGTAGATTTTTTCAGAGAATAAGTCCTAAACTGTAAATAGTTCTTGAAGACTGTCCAGTTTTCAAGGAATTTCTTTCTTTTTAAAAAATATATATTTATTAAAGATGTAACACAAAGAAAAAAAAGCACACCAAAGAGAAATAATTAATACAATTCAAAGAATACAAAAACAAACAAATACAGGTACAAATACACAGAAGAAAACATAACTGCATACGTATATATAAATTTATATATACATAAAAATGTATATATAAAAAATAAGGTTTCCCCAGCTGATGAAAGTACAGCTAACATTAAAAAAATTTTTAATTCATTCTTCTGAATTTGAAAAGAGAAAACTAAATATAAATGTAATATAATGTAAATATAAAGGTAATATAGATGTGATCCAATAATTCTCATCTTAGTCCCTTTAACCTAGCTACACCATTTAAGCTTAAAAGACATGAACATATGAGAACTGTACACAGGTCTTCACATCTTTCTAGAAACTAAGAAACAAAATACAACATCGTAAGTATGTAAGCCCTGTAAATAATCTCCATTTGCCATGGACTTTCAATAAAAATCATCTCCTAAGCATTGAACCCCTTGGAATTCCTTCTAATGAAAAGTCCCAAAATAATTTAAGCATAGAGTAATTAACAATCAAATCCAGATACATTATCAATCCCAGTCTTTGTCTGCAAGAAGTCTTTGAGTGGTGCCCAATCTCTACAAAATTTGCTATTCATTTTATCATCCAGAATGTAAGTAAGTTTATCCATTTCAACTATATCCATCAACTTCTCCACCCACTCCTCTACTGTTGGAATAGCAGTTACTCTCCAATATCTAGCAAATACTATCCTGGCTGCTGTAACCATATGCCAAATCAGTCTTTCAAGATCTCTTTCTTCCTTTTTCTCCAATTTCAACACACTCAACAGGAAGAATTCTGGTTTCAGTTCTATTTTTATCTTCAACATCTTCTGCATTGAGGATTTGATTTCCAGTATATTTTTACTTTATTGCACTCCCACCATTAATGGTAAAATGTTCCAGTCTGTTTGTTACACTATCAACATGTATTTTTGGAACCTTTGTACATTTTAGCTATTCTAATTGGTGACAGTTTTAAAGGAATTACTTAAAGCAAAGGAGGGAATAGTAAATTTGATTGTTCTTGTCTATGAGAACAAAATGTACAAAGATTGATTGGGTAGGTGACTGGCTAATTTGGACCATTTCCACACTACACTGTTATATTCCACTTTAAAAATCCTATGGAATCCTGAGGTTAGCTGTTTAGAAGGGCCTTTAGAATTCTCAGCCAGAGAGCTCTTTGGCCACAGTAATCTACAAACTCCAGAATTCCACAGGAAGATGAAAGTGGAATAATAGCACTATAACAATGTAGTATAGAAATGGCCTTAATTTGTAATATCTCTTTCTCCTTGCACAAGACTCAGGTACATTATTATTATTATTATTATTATTATTATTATTATTATTATTATTATTATTATTACTACTACTACTACTACTACTACTACTACTACATCCCTGCTGTCTGTTGGTTGATAGTGGTTGCTGTAGCCCCAAAGAGAAGAAAAGTCTTCTGTTACCCTGAGCATTCTGCTTTTTTTAGATTAGTCAGTCACTGGAAAATTGTTCACTTTTCAAGATATCCCTGATCTAATAAAACAGATCACTGGAATCCTACATGACCTTTATATTATGTAATTTCATGCATATTTAGCTATGTAGAAGACCCACTAAGACGCTCTTTTACTAAATTGTAAAGATGTGGAATGGGACATGGGCAAGAGTGTCTGGTGTTCATTGTTGCCCAATGTGCATCAGTTCCTCTGTACATCAGGCACCAATGTGGTATCAGGCAATGTACCAGCAGCTCACTATTGGATATGGATGTTACAAAACTACAGTTCTAATTTCCACATATGTAAGTCCATTTTCAAAGTCGTAAGCCTCCAACAAAATTCCAGCCCACATCTGTAACTCAGTAAAGAAATACCTTGTATGAGCCATTTTGCTTATTCGATATATTTTCATTATGGAAAATAATGAAAATAGATCCCATGATTCTAAGCATTGTTAAATTTCAAAGTGTTGTAATAGAAAGAACATGATTTTGTTAATTGCATTCCTTCATTGTATCGTGCCTGCTTTTCCTATGTTAGTTCTGTTTATGTCCCATTTTCTGCATGACATAGAACTCCAACTCTGTATTGGGGCCATATGGATCACCCCAAATTCCATATTTCTTAACTTGTTGAGAGCAGGAATATGACTCATGTGCTACTCTCCTAGTTTGCCTGTAGAGCAGGGAGTAAGGAGAATGAGAGCCAGCTGCCCTCACAACCAGATGCTCTGGAGTCAATCTTTTTTGAATACAGCTTGCACATAGTTCTGGAAAAGAACTGACGCCAACCTATATCAGATCTCTTTGCCATGCTAGGCCCACAGTTCCAACCCTGGTTCCTGTCACTTTGCCCCTTTCCCCCTTAATTTCTTCCTAGATTAGGGATTTGGCCTCAAGGTGACCCCCTATCGTGGACCAGTGACTGTATTGTTTTGGTGGGTTCTATGTAGTAAGTGTGATCAGGCCATCCACCAGACTTAATATGAACAGACAGGAACAATAGTAAAAGCAAACAAATGGAAGTTTATTACACAACAATTTTTTTTAGTGGAATGTGACTTTAATATTTCACAATACAATGTCAATATCTATCAATTAACGTAAGTAGCTGAATAATCATTATGTATACAACTACACAAATGTGTTGCTATACACTTGTTGAGGGGAACCCAATATAACAGTACAGCTGTGAATTATTTAGATACTATGCTAGTAATAAAATGGAAAAAAGTAAAAAAAGAGATGACATTAAAAAAACCACTTGGTAATACTATGTGTGTATAATCCCTAGCTATAATCTAAATAATAAATGTCAAACTTCCTGTCTTGAAATATTCACATACTTATCTACACCTAAAAAGTAAATCTCCTTTAGGTTAAAGATGTCTATATAATAACAATTCTTTATAAATTACACCAAGATACAGCAAATAAAATCAAAAATAAATAAGAAAGAGGAAAAGAAAATGCCTGATGTTCTACTGTAACTTTGGATAGCTATTTGATAAGCTTCTCCCCATTTCTCCTTTCAAATATTCTTAATCATTCTCCAATCTTGATTTAATTTATTGATACTTTGATTATTACTCATATATATAGTTAAAGCATCCATTTGAAACATATCTAATAATTTTATTAACCGTTCTTCGCTAGAAGGTATCTTCTCCAATTTCCACTTGGATACATATAGCATCCTAGCTGAAGTAACCATGTATTATATCAGGTGACCATATTTCTTTTGTTATATGTATTCAATCCTCTCAACATATATAACAAGTATAGTTCCAGGTAAATTGAAAACTGTATCCCTAAGGAGAGATTGCAGGGTACTAAGATGTCATGGCTTAATTATATTCAGTTAGAGCAGTGGACAAGGAATTGGAAAAGCAATAATAAAGATTTTAGAGAATACACTAAATTTGAACAAATGATTGAACAAAAAGATGGTATGGAGGAAAATGAAATATTGAAGGGTACCAAAAGTGAAATATATAAAATGTTGCCAATATATGAAGATGAAGATGAGTATCTCAGAAAAATATGGGAGGAAGAATTAGCACAAAAAATAGATATTCAAGACTCGGGAAAAATTTGGAATCAGCACCATTTAAAAAATTTATCCATGAGGATAAAAGAGAATTATTATAAACTGGTTTGGAGATGGTACCTAACACCAATAAGGTTAAACTATATAGATAACAATAATTCAAGGTTGTGTTGGAGCGGCTGCCAAGACATTGGCACATATATTCATATGTGGTAGAATTGTGAAGGTGTACAGAAATTTTGGCAAATGGTGTTTAAAGAGGTAAAAGAGATAACAGGAATTGATTTACCAATATGTCCGGGTATAGCATTATTATCTATATTTGATAAGGTTAATTGTACCCAGGCAATGAAGGATTTAATTACAAATTTATTAGCTGCAGCAAGATTAATTATATCAAGAAAATGGCAAACTCAAAAATATTTTCAAATAAAGGATTGGTATAAAGAAGTGAGGGAAATAGCGATTAATGACATTTATTCAAAATGTTGAATAAAGGTGAAAAAAAAGAATAATGAAAGGGAATGATTTTGAAGCAATATGGAAGATATTTGTGGAAAAGGTTCTAATAAAAGAGGAACGTATCATACCTCCGCAAGAAGAATTACAATTTTGGAAGGTGGAGTAAGCTGAAATATAATTAGCTCTGGGGATGGGTTCACATTTAGGGTTAGTATTAATATGTTTAGTAACAAGGTCATATTCAGAAATTGCAATATATTAAATATAGTTGAAAAGGATAGAGTTAAGAATGAAATTATTATAACAATAATGAGTATAATGAGAATGAGATTTAGATACAAGTAACAAAAATATATAAGCAGTATGAAATATAATATGTTGAATAAGTATATGATGATAAAGGATCTGGAGAGAAATATTAATCTAAGCTTTTTTTGTTGTAATTTCCCCTTTTTCCCCTTTTTTGTTAATCATGTTGTGTTCTTGTTTTGTTCTTTTTCTTTCATAATCAGTAAAAACAAAAAACCCCTCTATTCTTACTATTTTCCTAACTGAATTATGTATTACTTTCCAAAAAACTTTAGCTTTTTTACACGTTCCACCAGGAGTGGAAAAAAGTACTTACTTCTTCCTTACATTTCCAGCATTTATTGGATCCATTTCAATATATTCTAGCCAATTGTACAGGTGTTAAGTACCATCAAAATAGCATTTTGTAAAAATTCTCTTTCAGCATGGTACAGTTAGTAAATTTCAGATTTATAGTCCAGACCTTTCCCCACTCTTGTAATTCTTGTAATTCAGTCCTTGTAACTCTTGTAATTCAGTCCAGGCCTTTCCCCACTCTTGTAATTCTGTATGGCCCAAATTCTGAGCCCATTTAGTCATATTATCCTTGATTAATTCTTGCTCCAAGTCTAAATTTATCAGGATCTTACATATAAGTGATATTTTATGTTCTTTTCCCTCAACTGTTTTGCATCCATATTGTTAATTTTGCTTTTCCTTTCTATTCCTTCTGTTTTAAAATTGGCCCTAAATTTTTCATTTAATTGCCTTCATAAAAACCAGTTTCCTTGAAAACCTTCTTTCCTCAATTCCTCTAACAATTTAAAAATTACTTCATCTTGATCAGATAATAGTATATCATCATAAGTCAGCCACTTCTCCGTTGAACCTTGGGTTTGTATGAAAAAGGCTTTGTGAGCAGATATCCATCGTGGGACCTTTGTATGTAATTTCTTTTTATATGAATTCCATATTCTCAATAATGAACCTTGTATAATATGTTTATAGAATTCCTTGTCCTCCCTACTTTTAATATGCCAAATGTAGGCATGCCAACTGTACTTTATATTAAAACCTTTGAGTTGTAACATTCTTATAGAATCATAGAATCATAGAGTTGGAAGAGACCCGAGGGGCCATTGAGTCCAACCCCCTGCTATGCAGGAACACACATCAAAGCATTCCCAGCAGATGGCCATCCAGCCTCTGCTTAAAAACCTCCAAAGAAGGAGACTCTGCCACTCTTGTGTTTTTTTAAATTTAACCAATCTAATATCCAATCTATTGCACAAGTATGATGGTATAGTTTTAAATTTGGTAGACCTAATTCTCCCCTATCTCTGGTATCAAGCAAGGAATTCCACCTAATTCTAGTTTTTCCCCCTTGCCAAATAAATTTTTTAATATCCTTGAACCATCTCCTGAAGGGTTCTTCTTGTTTTATAATTGGCATATATTGGAAAAGAAACATCATTTTAGACAAAACATTCATTTTAATGACAGCTATACGATCTAAGAAGGAAAGATTTAACCTGTTCCATTTCTTGAGATCTTCTATTTTTTTCCAAATCTGGTGGTAATAAGAATAATATCATGTAACTCCAAATTATTATTTGTAATAATAATTCCTAGGTATGAACAGGTTGCTTACCTGTAACTGTGGTTCTTCGAGTGGTCATCTGTGCCATCATACACTAGGAGCTTTAGCGCCTGCGCGGTAGCGTTCGGAAACTTCTAGAGCTTGTTCGCTTGGCGGGAACCCCTCCCCCACGCCGGTACTGCGCATGCTCCTCCCGCCGAGCAACGGTCACTCCTCAGTTCTGTCGTCCGCCGTAGAACCTACAGGGACCTGAGAAAGAGGGGAGGAAGGGCGGGTGTGTATGATGGCACAGATGACCACTCGAAGAACCACAGTTACAGGTAAGCAACCTGTTCTTCTTCTTCGTGGTCTCTGTGCCTTCATACACTAGGAGACTGTGTAGCTTACCGGTCGGACGGCGGGTCAGGTCCTACAGCACGGAAGCCAACACCTCACGTCCAAACCGGGCATCTCTGCGCGACCGGCAGTCGAGCCTGTAGTGGCGCACGAAGGTCGATGGTTGGGACCAGGTCGCCACACGGCAGAGTTCATGCAGGTCAACTCCTCGCAGGAGGGCCGCAGAAGTAGCCACAGCTCTGGTGGAGTGGGCTCGAAGCAGGACTGGCGGAGGCTTCCTCGCGAGCTCATACGCCAGTTCAATAGTCCTCACCACCCACTTGGAGAAGCGCTGGGTGGACACTTTTAGGCCCCTCCGACGTCGCCCATAGCAAACAAAGAGATGCGGCGTCTGTCGGAAGGAAGCAGTCCTGTCCTTGTAGAAAGCCAATGCCCGACGCACGTCCAGGGAGTGGAGGGACCGCTCCAACGGTGTCGTCGGGTTCGGGAAGAAGGCAGGCAGGATGATGTCCTGGTTGAGATGGAAACTGGACACCACCTTTGGCAGGAACGAGATGTCAGGTCTCAGGACCACCTTGTCCCTGTGGAAGACCGTGAAGGGCTCATCGGAACGAAGAGCTGTGATCTCACCCGCTCGCCTCGCTGAGGTCACCGCTACCAGGAAGGCAGTTTTCATTGTCAGGAGCCTGTCATCCGAGGTCGCCATCGGCTCGAAGGGCGGCTTCGTCAGCTGCGAGAGCACCAGCGAGAGGGACCACGGCGGTAGCGGCGGCGATACCGGCGGGTAGAGATGATGAAGTCCTTTCAGGAACCGCTTAACAGTATCGTTCCTGAAGAAGGCCGAGGCAGCAGATCGTGGCGGTTGGTATGCCACGATCGCGGAGAGATACACCTTCAGGGATGGAAACGCCAGGCCCTGTTGCCGGAGGTGCAGGAGGAAGTGCAGGACGGTCGAGAGCCCCGCGGGCGATACCGGCTCACTCCTCTCGTTAGCGAAGGTCAGGAAGCGTCGCCACTTGTATTGATAGTTGCGACGGGTGGATTCCTTCCTGGCCGCGACGAGGACGGTACCGAGCACGGGATCGTCTAGTGCGATATCCTCCAGGCATGGAGGGCCAGGCGTGGCAGGTCCGGATGGAGGACTCGGCCGCCGGAGTGGGAGAGCAGGTCCGGTGTCGGTGGCAACCGGAGCAGGTCGTCTCGCGCGGCTTGTAGCAGGGGTGCGAACCAATGTTGCCTCGGCCAGTACGGGGCTACCAGGATCGCGTCGGCTCGGTCGGCGAGGATCTTCGAATCGTCCGGCCGAGCAGCGGGAACGGCGGGAACGCGTAGAGGAGTTCCCCGGTCCACGGAAACTGGAAAGCGTCCCCGATGGAGGCACGATCGTGGCCCGCTCTGGAACAGAATCGGCGACACTTCGCGTTTTCCCTGGTCGCGAAGAGGTCGATCGATGGTTCGCCCCAGCGGTCCCGAATCAGTCTGAACGCCTCTCCGGAGAGAGACCATTCGTGATGGGATGAGGTGTCCCTGCTGAGGGCGTCTGCCGTGGTGTTCTCCTGCCCGGCCAGGTGAACCGCCACGGGATGCGTGTGCAGGCGAATGCACCATTCCCACAGGCCGAGCGCGATGTCGAGCAGGGTCGTGGAATGAGTCCCACCTTGTCTGTTGATGTAGCAGACGGCGGTGGTGTTGTCCGTCAGAATCAGGACCGTGCGCCCCGCCACGGCATGGCGGAACGCCCGTAGGGCTTTCCAGACGGCGAGCAGCTCCAGCGCGTTGATATGGAGAGCGGTCTCGTCGTCGGTCCATCTGTCGCGGACTCTGAGATCGCCGCAGTGGGCACCCCATCCATACAGGGAGGCGTCGGTCGTTACCGTCACCTTCGGTGTCGGCTGTTGGAAAGGCATCCCCGACATGAGATTGCGTCGCGACTGCCACCATCGGAGGGATGAGCGGACGTCTCCCGGCAGCTGCAGTCGGAGTGTCTGTTCGTCTCGCAGGGGGTCGAATATGCGGACGAACCAGTGTTGAAGAGGTCTTGCTCTCAGCCTGGCGAGATATGTCACAGCGGTCGTCGCAGCCATGTAGCCCAAGAGCTGCTGGACGCTTCTCGCATATAACGTCGGGGCCGTACGAGCGTGAGCGGCGGCCCGGATGCAAGGTTTGTGCTCGAGACTCTGGTAGGTACGCCCTGGCGGAGGTCGAGTCGAGCGTCGCCCCGACCAAGTCCAAGATCCTCGCCGGCTCGAGGTGGGACTTCTTCGGATTCACTCGTAGACCAAGGCGGGTCAGGAGTGACAACGTCATGTGGACGTCGTGGTAAAGTCTCTGTTTGCAGGACGCCACCAACAGCCAATCGTCGAGGTAGGGGAAGACGGAAGCGCCCTTCGTCCGCAGGTAGGATACCCCCGGGGCCATGCACTTGGTGAAGACCCTTGGGGCAGTCGAGAGTCCGAACGGCAGCACCTTGTACTGGTAACAGGTGTCGTCGACTGCGAAGCGGAGGTACCGTCTGTGCTGCGGGCGAATGGCGATATGGAAGTATGCGTCTCGGAGATCGATGGAGGCGAACCAGTCCCCTCGATGTAGGAAGGGTAGGATCGACGGTATCGTACCATCTTGAACCTTTTGGGGCGGATGTAGTAGTTCACCCCTCTGAGGTCTAGGATCGGCCGGAGGGTACCGTCGGCTTTGGTACCGTGAAGTACCTGGAGAAGAAGCCGGTGGTCTTGGCCTCTTGGGGGAGCCGCTCGATCGCCCCTTTCTGGAGGAGGGATTGGATCTCTTCCAGGAGGGCCGGACTCGACGGCGTGGAGTAATAAACGCCGCGAGGAGGAATATCGAGAAACTCGATGGCGTAGCCAAGACGGACGATGGAAAGCACCCAAGAGTCCGTAGTGACATACTGCCACTCTGCTAGGTGTCGAGCGAGAGTCGGTCGGTCTCCGAGCGCTGATGGTAGGCTGAAGAGTGGGTTTTGGGTGGGTCCTGCCAGGCACGTCAAAACCGAGACTTTGTCTCGGAGGAGGACTTCTTCGACGAAGGCGGGCGCCGCCTAATCGTGCGTCTGGCCGATGAGCCGGAGGACGGTCTCGACTGTCCAGACTGGGCCGACGCTGGAACGACGAGGGTGGAAGATCGTCGCCAGGATGGTCGGAAGGTGGAGGCCCTGCGGGTCTGCGTGGCCGGCTGCAGCCCGATCTTTTTTGCGGTCAGTCTCGCCTTGACGAGATTGTCCAAAGCTTCGTCTGTGGACGAATTGAATAGGCCTTCACCGTCAAAGGGGGAAAGATCTTCAATCCTCCTTCTGGTGTCCTCCTGGATGTCGGCCGGTCGAAGCCAAGCATGGCGGCGGAGGCCGACGGATCCCGCCATGACCCGGGAGGCGATCTCCACTGCGTGCCGGGAGGAGGCCATCTGGTGCCGAGCGATGGAGATAGCCTCATTGAAGATCACGGAGGAGGCTTGGCGGATGTCCTCCGGTACCGCTTCCATCGCTGGTTGCAGGCGATCGAGCACTTTCTTCAGGTATGCCGCGAGGCAAGCCTGAGTGTTGGACAGCCTGATCTGCAAGGAGGCAGCCGAATAGAACCTCCTTGCGTAGGCGTCCAATTTCCTGCCTCTTTGTCCGGCGGGGTGGTGTGTTGCCTGCCGGAGCCTTTCGTCTGCGCGGACTGACGACCACAGAGTTCGGTGCAGGGTGATTAAATAGATAACCGGCGTTATCCCTTTGCACCCTGTAGAGGTGTTCTAACCGCTGCGGTATCGGCTGAGCCGAGGCCGGTCTATCCCAGGCGGCCTTCACCAGTCTGGATACCCGGGGCAGGAGAGGCAGCGGGGCCGTGGAAGGTCGCTTCTCCTCAAAAACGGAGAAGGCTGGATCGTCATCCTCCGGCTCCGCATCGGCGATCTTAAGGCCGAGGGTAGTGGCCATGCGGAGCAGCATCGCAGAGAACTGGTGGACGTCCTCTGGAGCAGAATCTGGGATCGGGTCCCCGAATCCCAACGGAGGAGACTCCTGGGAGGCCGCCTCAGACACCTCAGACTCCGCACTCGAGTCGTACGACTCCGAGCTCGGTGAGTCCTCTCGCCGCTCGCTCTCCGGCTCCTTCGTAGTCGCCGCAGGTGTTGCCTTCCTAGGCTTCTCCGCAGCCGGGGCGGTGGTAGCAGCAGCGTCCCGCTTGGGATGGCTGACCACTGACTTCACCCTCTTGGTGGTGACCGGGGTAGTCTGGCAGGCTGACGTCGTCGTAGCCCGCTCAGTCACCACCGACCCGAGGGCGCGTCGCCGTTGCCGTGACCCTAGGAGGTGGCGATATCGCCCGATACCGTGGCAAGGCTCCCTCGCCCTATGATATCGAGGGGAGGGAGAGCGGCTGAAGGAGCGGCGGTCCGACGGAGATCGGCTTTGGCGTCGACGGTACCGAGCCTCGTCCCCTCTAGGCGAGCGCGATTCGCGCTGTCGACGAGGTGACCGGGACCTCCGGAAGGTCTCCCAGCGACTCGGGCCACGATGGTACCGATCCCGGTACGATGGCGAATGCGACCGATAGGAGGCCGGGCGCTCTCTCCATTCAGATTCCCTCGCGTACCTGGCCACGTAGGACGCCGAGGTGTATCTGGAGGCAGACGAGCGAGGTTGTTCCTCTCTTGTCTCCCTCGGAGGCGGCGAGGCCACCGGACGCTCGGAAGAGCGGGACCGGGACCTGAAGGAGGTCGAACGCCGCTCCGGAGAAGCAGAGGGCTCTCTCTGCTGCAGGTCGGCCGACCTGCGACGGCTAAGAGGGCGGTGGCGCTCCTCCACCAGGGTTGGAGGGTCTGCCACAGGCGAGTCCGGGCGCTGTTGGGGAACGTCCTCGATCTCATCCTCCGAGAGGTCGACGGACTCGCCTCGCCCTTTGGAAGGCTGCTGAGTAGGAGGAGGAGTAGGAGGTTGAGCGTCCCCAGCCGGGGAGCGCTTCTTTTCCTTCTTCTTCTTCTTCTCCTTCTCCTTGCCCTTGCCTCCGTCCGGAGCAGGGCGCTTTTTTGCAGGCGTCTCCGTAAGGGGAGCCTCAGCCTTCCTTGCCGTCGAGGATCCTTTCGCTGACTTGGCAGCCGCCGACAGCTTCGGGATCCTCGGTAACGCCGAGATCGGCGTTTTCGCCGGTACCGAGCCCGATACCAACGAGGTGGACGGAACGGCAGCCGCCGATACCGTCGATGGCGTGGTCGTCTTCTTGTCGGCCATCTTGGAAGTGGAGGTCTCGTCTATCGCCCGCAGAGACTGTTCCCAACAATAAGATTTGAGTCTCGCGGAGCGGTTGCGAAGAGTTTGGGGAGTAAAATCCCTGCAAATTGGGCAAGTCCGGATGTTGTGGGACTCGCCCAAACAGAAGAGACACTCCTTATGGCCGTCGTTGAGGGCAACCTTGCGGCCGCAGGACACGCACTTCTTAAAGAGCGCGGACATAAGACGAAGAAACGCCAAACTCCGAAATCCAAAAAGACGAAAACCGAAGGGGGAGTCCGAAAGAGAGGTCAAAGACAGTCCGAAAGTCCGTAAAACCGTGAAAAAACAGCAAGCCAAGCACGACGTGAGAGGAACAAACTAAAGAACCTTCCGTACGCGGCGGCGGACGAGAAAGAACTGAGGAGAGACCGTTGCTCGGCGGGAGGAGCATGCGCAGTACCGGCGTGGGGGAGGGGTTCCCGCCAAGCGAACAAGCTCTAGAAGTTTCCGAACGCTACCGCGCAGGCGCTAAAGCTCCTAGTGTATGAAGGCACAGAGACCACGAAGAAGAACTAATTTTTTCTCTATTCTAAAATTGGTCCTTCGCTCCAATTCCTCCTGATACATTTTTGATATATTATTTGTCAACATTACTGTTTTCTCCTTGTTAATTTTAAACCCAGCATGATCTCCAAAGTCTTTTAATATTTCTAGAAGTTCTTCTATACTTTTGAGGGGGTCATCCAAAATTATAACCAAATCATCAGCATATGCTTTCAATTTATAATGCTGATCTTTGATTTGCACCCCTTTAATTCATAGAATCATATAATCATAGAATCATAGAGTTGGAAGTAACATTTGCCCTCCTCCAGTCTTCTGGGACTTCTCCTCCAAGAGTTCTCAAAGATTATTGCAAGTGGTTCAGAAATGACTTCTGCCAGTTCTTTTAATATCCTTGGATGTAATTCATCTGGTCCTGGAGACTTGAATTCATCTAGTTTAGCTAAATATTCCTGTACTATCTAGTATTGTAGATTTGCTTCATATCTCCCTATTTAAGATTTCTAATGCCATCACAAACAGTAACGGAGAGAGGGAGAAACTCTCTCGTGTGCCTTTTCTATCTTTATTTATCAGATTTCTCCCCATTTATCATGATAGTAGCAAACTGGTTTTTGTAACTTGCAGTGATGTAGACTCAAGCTGATTGACTCGAACTCAAGTCAGACTTAAGTCACTTCAGTGACTTGACTTGGCAAAAATTACACACTGACTTGACTTGACTTGAGACTTGTATATTTTTAGTGACTGATTTGCTGCCCTTGGTTCAGTAATATCCAGAAACTTTATAGCTTACTGGTCACATGACGATCTGTCTTCAGCCCAAAGTGTGGACACATTTCTCAGAGGGAACAGCAAATGGGTTAGGCAATGGGTCTGAGGTGGGGTTGGAGTTTGCTCAGCAGCCTGTCCCTGCTACATATAGGAAGAGGTTTCTAAAAAATTTTCTAAGAGCAGAAAGCAAGACTTGTGCCCAGGGTATAGGACATGCATCTCAGAAGGGAACAGAAAATGTGTTAGGCAGTGGTCTTGAGAAGGAAGGACCCTTCCTTCTCAAGCTCTTGAAGATTCAGTAATGAAGAATAAGAAGAATCCTATTCCCCACTTCTGAAAAAGCTTCTAGCTTTGCAAATGAGAAGTAAGAAGGATCCTATTCCACACTTTCAAAGCTGCAGATGGCAAAATCACAGAAGTAGAGGGCTGACTCACTTAAATTGTTAAAACTGACTTTATTTGACTCTGTCCAGAAATTCTGGAATACAAGGAGCAATGGATTCAAGCTGCAGGAAAGGAGATTCCACCTGAACCTCAGGAAGAACTTCCTGACAGTCAGGGCTGTCCAGCAGTGGAATATGCTGCCTCGGAGTGTATTGGAGTCTCCTTCCTTGGAGGTTTTTAAGCAGAGGCTTGACGGTCATCTGTCGGGAGTGCTTTGAGGGTGTTCCTGCATGGCAGGGGGTTGGACTGAATGGCCCCTGTGGTCTCTTCCAACTCTACATTTCTATGATTCTGTGTATAAAGTTAGCTCCCAGACTTGAGACTTGGCTCAAGACTTGACTTGAAAGTGTCTTGCAAGGACTTGAGACTCAATTGGAAACTTGAAGGTAGAGACTTGAGATTTGACTTGAGACTTGGAGTAAAAGAGCGCTCTCCCTAGAGCTTAGACTTCCTCCTCTAAAGCCCTTTCTTCCAATTCCGGAGGTCCCCCCTTAGGCCCCTTAAGATGGCAGGGGGCCTTCCAAACATAAGTTCAAATGGTGTTAGCCTGGTGGACCGATGGGGTGTGCACCTGATCCTGAGCAAGGCAATTGGAAGAACCTCAGTCCATTTCAACATGGTCTCTTGACACAACTTGGATAACTGCATTTTTAATGCCCTGTTCATTCTTTCTACTTTCCCTGAACTCTGAGGTCTGTAGGCACAATGTAGTTTCCAGTCTATTCGCAAAGTTCGAGACAGGGCTTGGATCACCGTGTGCACAAATTCTGGGCCATTGTCTGAGTCTATGCTCTGGGGGAGGCCATATCTTGGAATGATATCTCGCAGGAGAGACCTCGTTACCTCCCGTGCCTTCTCAGTTCGACTTGGGTATGCCTCAACCCATGCCGTATGAGTCCAAACGGCCACCAGTAGGTATCGATAGGCGCCCACTCTTGGCATTTCTGTGAAGTCTATCACTAGAGCCTTGAAGGGTGTGGAGCCTTGGTGTTGTGCCCCTTCCATTAATTTGGGACATTGCCTGAGATTGTTCCGGGCACACAGTTGGCATCTCTGGGTCGCCAGTGCTGTATAACGACTGATCCCATCTATAAACACATCTTTCTGTAGTATCTGAGTCAGGGCAGTTTTTTCCCAAGTGGGTGGCGTCGTGGGCTTTTCAAACTACATGCCATCCCAGAGCCTGTGGCACATACCTTCGTTCGTCAGGTAGCACCCACCACCCACTTTTCTCCTTCTGGGCCTTCAGATCCTTCTCAGCCACCTCCTCCTCTTGTTGTGTGTATCTCGGGCTCTGCTCACTCAAGGAAACCTGGAACAGAGGGGCGGTTGTTGCTGCTCCCCTTTTCAGCCAGTCTGGTCCTTTTCTGGCGGCCTCCTTTGCGGCTCCGTCTGCCTTACGATTTCCCTGAGCTACCGGGCTCAAGCCTTTTTGATGTCCTCTACAGTGCATGACTGCCACCTTCCGGGGAGCCCAGACAACTTGTAATAGATGCTCTATTTTCTTTCCATATTTAATCCCTTGTCCTGCAGAGTTGATGAGTCCCTTTCCTTATATAGGGCCCCATGGGCATGTAGCGTGGTGAAGGTATACTTTGAGTTGGTGTATATGTTAACTGTCAGCCCTTCAGCCAATTCTAAGGCCTGAGTGAGGGCT
Source organism: Ctenosaura bakeri (assembly GCA_948474755.1). Lineage (NCBI taxonomy): Eukaryota > Metazoa > Chordata > Lepidosauria > Squamata > Iguanidae > Ctenosaura > Ctenosaura bakeri. The sequence goes on along the minus strand of CAOLHI010004291.1, from coordinate 4,614 downwards.
ATGAGTTCTGCTTTTTGGGCAGAAGTTCCCACCGGTAGGGCCTTGGCTTCTATAACCTTCTCCTCCGATACTACTGCATATCCCGCCTTCCTGGTGCCATTTTCCACAAAACTGCTGCCATCTGTGTAATATGTTATATCTGGATGGGGCCATGGGACATCCTTTAAGTCTGGCCGGCTTGAATATACCTCATCCATAGTCTGAAGGCAATCATGCTGTAAGGGCCTCGTCTCCACAGGGAGAAGAGTGGCAGGATTCAGGGTGGACACCACCTCTACCTTTACCCTTGGGTTCTCACACAACATCCCCTGATATTTCAGCATCCAGCTGTTGGTGAACCAGTAATTCCCTTTATAGTCCATTAGGGCTAGCACAGCGTGTGGGACTTTAACTGTCAGATCCTGTCCAAGTGTCAGCTTATCCGCTTCCCTCACCAGGAGGGCCATTGCTGCTATAGCTCTTAGGCAGCCTGGCCATCCTTTGGTGATGGGATCTAGTTGTTTTGATAAATAGGCCATGGGGCGCTGCCAGGATCCCAGTGTCTGGGTCAGGACTTCCACTGCGGTTCCCTTTCTGTCATCCACAAACAGGGTGAATGGCTTAGTTACATCTCGGAGCCTGAGGGTCGGGGCCTCCATCAGTGCCTTTTTTATGTGCTGCCATGCTGCTTTCTGTTCTTTTCCCCAAAGGAACTCTGAATGTTCTGGGCCTTTTGTGGCTTCATATTGGAGCTTGCTAAGTACTGCAAAGTTAGGTATCCATATTCGACAAAAGCCTGCTGCCTCTAAGAATTCCCTAACCATCCGCCTAGTTGTTGGTTCTAGTAGGGCACAAACGGCTTCCTTCCTCTCAGGGCCCAGTGCTCGCTGCCCTTGTGTTACCCTGTATCCCAAGTAACACACCTCAACTTGGCAGAGTTGGGCCTTCTTCCTTGACATCTTGTACCCTGCCTCCCACAGGAGTTGTAACAGTTCTTGTGTTCCTCCCTCGCATTCTGCCTGGCTCGTGGCTGCTAGGAGTAAATCGTCTACATACTGCAGCAGGACCCATTTCTCGGGTTCTGAGTGGAACTTCTGCAAATCCTGACTCAGGGAGGTCTCAAAAATCATGGCCGAGTTCTTCCACCCCTGAACCAATCGAGTCCAAGTGTACTGGGTTTTCTGCCCCGTTATGCTATCTTCCCACTGGAAGGCAAATATGGGCTGACTCTGTGGCGCTAAGCGTATGCAGAAGAACGCATCCTTCAAATCCAATACTGTAAAATGAGTGGCTTCTGCTGGTATTAACCCTAACAACATGTAGGGGTTGGGCACAATGGTGGCCTGGTTCACCATTCGCAAGTCCTGCACCGGGCGGTAATTGTTGGTGCCAGGTTTTAAAACTGGTAGCAACGGGGTGTTCCATGGTGACTGGCATTCCCGGATAATGCCATATTTCTTGAGCCTCTCTAGGTGTACCTGTATTCCTTCTAATGCCACTCAGGGTAAATGATATTGCCTTATGTGAACGGGAGCAGCATTTGGCTTCAATTCTACCACCACAGGTGCTATAAACCTTGCCAGCCCGGGAGGGTTGCCTTCGGCCCACACTCCAGGGGGTCCATAATTCTCCTGTCCTGTTTGCAATAACATAGTCCCATACTGCCTCCATTCCTCCTCTAGGGGGTATGGCACGCATATGCTGCAGGGCTGTCTGAACTCTATCTTAGCAGTTCCATCTTCCTCAAAGGAGATTGCTCTTAGTTTTGACAGCAAATCTCAGGCCATCAGGGGTAGGGGGAAGTCAGGTAAATGCAAAACCTGATGAGTAATTTGATGGTTACCTAAATCTACAATCCTCTTTTCCAGGAGTGGGTGGCGTTCTGTTCTTCCAGTGGCCCCTACCACCTTCACCAAATCTGTTGTTTTGGGTGCTACTATGGTATTCATTATGGAGCGGGTTGCCCCTGTATCATAGGGATGTTCTGCCCCCCTCTGGCTGAGACCCTGGACTCCCCGGGGCCTGTGACTAGGGGGGCCGGTCTGTCCTAATCCCATTACTCAATTTCGGCGACTCCTATAGTTTCATAGAAGTTGTCATCCAATCCTCTCTCATATCGCCCTTCTACAATTCATCCTCCTTGTCCTTGTCTTTCTCTTCCCTGGCCTCTTCCTCCTCCCCTCTGAGGATTTCCTCCCCGCTGGGGGCATTCATTTTTCCAGTGGCCCGTCTGTCTACATTGGGCGCACTGGTCTCTGGTCAGCGGGGGGCGGGTTTTCCCTTCCCTTGTTCTCCGATCCGCCTTTCTCCAATCTTCCAATGCCACTGCCAATAGCTCTGCTTTCTTGTGCATTCGCCTATCCTTTTCTCTCTTCTCCTCCCTTTCTCGGTTTACATAAACCTTCTGGGCGATCGCAAGCAATTGGCTCAGACTCATCCCTTCAAAACCTTCCTGCTTCTGCAGCTTCTTTCTGATGTCTGGCCAGCTGTTTGCCACAAAATCTCCCACTACCGCACTTAGATTTTGGGGGGCTTCTGGATCCATTGGTGTGTCTTGCCTATAGGCTTCAAGCAGCCTTTCCAAGAATGCTTCCGGCAATTCATTAGATTCCTGGAGCACTTCCTTAACTTTTGACAAATTAGCTGGCTTCCTCATTCCATTCCTCATTCCCTCTAATAGGAGGGCGTGATACTCAAGCAGACGGGCCAAGTGAGCTCCGTTATTGGGGTCCCAGCCTGGGTTGTCTAGGGGCAACCTTGCGCGCACCCACGCAGCCTCGTTTGATTCGGTAGGGGGGTTTCTGGCTTTGAGTGTTTCCTCTGCCGCTTGGGTTACCCTGCACCTCTCTTCGGTGGTAAATAGTGTCATAAGTAATTGCTGGCAGTCTGGCCAGGTGGGCATATTGGTGGCCATAATACTACTGCACAATTCTATCATTTCCTGGGGATTTTCCATATGTGATCCATAATGGGTCTTCCAGTTAAGCAAGTCGGAGGAGGTGAAGGGGATATACTGGTAGCTGACTATTTGTTGAAGTCTTTCTTCCTCTCTTTTGAATTCATCTATCACTATCTGCCCTACTTGGCGGAGGGGGGCCAGTAGTTCCTTTCCCTCTTTCTCTTCTTCTGATTCACTGCTCTCCTTGTCCAGACAGTTCTTTTTCTTAGCCTCCTCTTTTTTCCCTGTCTTAGGATCAGAGGGGTCAGGTGACTCCCCTCAGTCCACCCGGGCAATATCTGCTAGTGGGGGGTACAGAGAGTGACTCCTCTGCCCCGCACCTGCCCCCCTTTCTCTGGCGCCTCCCTTCTGGCTGGTAAGGGGGGTATTGCATATGGGGGTGGGGCTACGGGTTCCTCATAGGGGGATTCCAACACAACAGGACCCCTCCTGAACTTCCTCTTGATTCTGTCATGCATGACCATCATCACCTTGCTACACTTTACACTTTACACTTATCAAGCCATAGAATCATAGAATCATAGAATCATAGAAATTCAGAGTTGGAAGAGACCACACAGGCCATCCAGTCCAACCCCCTGCCATGCAGGAACACCCTCAAATCAATCCCGACAGATGGCCATCAAGCCTCTGCTTAAACACCTCCAAGGAAGGAGACTCCACTACACTCCGAGGCAGCAGATTCCACTGCCGGACAGCCCTGACTGTCAGGAAGTTCTTCCTGAGGTTCAGGTGGAATCTCCTTTCCTGCAGCATGAATCCATTGCTCCTTGTCCTGGTCTCTGGAGCAGCAGAAAACAAGTCCCCTCCTTCCTCTACGTGGCATCCCTTCAAATATTTAAACATGGCTATCATGTCCCCTCTTAACCTCCTCTTCTGCAGACTAAACATACCCAGCTCTCTAAGTCTATCCTCATAGGGCATGGCTTCCAGGCCTCTCACCATTTTGGTCGCCCTCCTCTGGACTTGCTCCAGCTTGTCAATATCATTCTTGAATTGGGGTGCCCAGAACTGGACACAGTATTCAAGATGGGGTCTAACCAAAGCAGAGTAGAGTGGTACCAGTACCTCCCTCAATCTAGACACCATACTCCTATTGATGCAGCCGAGAATTGCATTGGCTTTCTTGGCTGCCGCATCGCACTGCTGACTCATGTTCAGCTTGTGGTCTATGAAGACTCCTAGATCCCTTTCACACGTACTGCTATCCAGCCACGTGTCCCCCATCCTATATTTGTGGTTTCCATTATTTCTGCCTAAGTGTAGGACCTTACATTTCTCTCTGTTGAATTTCATTTTGTTCACCCTGGCCCAGCTCTCCAATCTATCTAGGTCATTTTGAATTTTGATCCTGTCCTCTGGCGTATTAGCAACCCCTCCCAATTTGGTGTCATCTGCAAATTTGATCAGCATGCCCTCTATTCCTTCATCCAAGTCATTGATAAAAATATTGAACAGCACTGGGCCTAGGACAGAACCCTGTGGCACCCCGCTAGTCACTTCTCTCCAGGACGAAAAGCAGCCATTCGTGATCACCCTTTGGGTTCGGCCGGTCAACCAATTACAAATCCAACTAACGGTAGCCCTGTCCAGCCCACATTTTACTAGCTTCGTTGCAAGAATGTCATGGGGAACTTTGTCAAAGGCCTTACTGAAATCGAGATATGCTACATCCA